>NDGN011443740.1:0-23917 GCA_002564285.1 Tympanoctomys barrerae
ACGAAGACACATCGCAATTAATTATCTCCCAGATACTCCCCTCGCTTCAGGCACACGTCTCGCGTTGTCAGCCCACCTCCTCATGCAGCTCGGGAGGGCCTCTTCCATGTGTTTTGTTTCACGTCAAGGCTGCCTCGCTGTCCTGAATTGAGCAAAGCATTTGCTTTTAATGTGCATTTTGACTTGGAGGAGCTAGAAGTTTCAGAGTACAGGCCCAGTGAATAAGGTGGGCGACAACGTGCTGCAATGTTTTAGAAGCCTGCTCTTCTGCATGGCACATGGTACGAGTATTCATCACATTTTTTACTGGGGCTGGGGATATAGATCAGTAGCACAGTGCATGCCTGGGAAACTCAAGGTCCTGAGTTCAATTCCTGGAAAAGAAAAAAAGTCATATTTTTTTAAAATCACATCTTGTAAAATCACTCACAAAGAGGACTTCCAGAATCGCTTCTGGAAGTGGCAAGAATGATGAGATAAGTGTGTTTAAGCTGACGGGAGTACTGGAGGGGGATTAATGGCAATGTGTCTTTTAATGTGACAGCTTTTTATTAAAACTTCACCTTATATGTTGATATCCCTTATATTTTTAACAAACGATACCTTGTTAGAGCCATTCTTGTATCTGCAGAGCTTTGCAGTTTCTCTGAATAATTGATACAAAATACGCCAAAGAGATGGATTTGGGGTGGTAGATTTTATTCTCTCACAGTATACATACTATTTTATTCAATGAGAGAGATAAACAGTCACCCAGTAGAAATCAAGATTGCTTCTTAGTATTTTTTCTTTTTTGTAGGAAAAAGTGAAAAAAAATAATTTCCTTTAAAACTTCTAGCTAGGTGTAGAAGCACACACCTATAATCTCAACATTCCAGGAGGCTGAGGCAGGAGAATCACAAGTGTAAGTCTAGCCAGAAATATATAGCAACTTAGCAAGACCCTGCCTCAAAATAAAAACCGAGACTTCTGGGGTGCAGCTCAGTAGGAAGGCCCTGGGCTCCCTTTCCAGTGCCAAGAAAAGCAAAAAGTCCCAGCGGTGGAAACCCACTGTGGCTATTAGCATTTCCTTATTTCTTCTGTTTGGACAGAAGTTAATCCCCAGTCCTCGCTCATTATTTCCCGAGAGTTGCGATGACGATGCTCTTGGTTTCTTTTCTTTACAGCCAGGAGAGTGGAATGCTGAAAAGTCACGACTGTGTCTTGATTTACAAATCAGAGACACAGGGAAACAAAAACCACACTCCAGAGAGTAGCTTAATTGGACTCACCACCAAGATGCTGAAGGTGAAGCGCTTAGAGGAGATCGACACATGTTACAGCAGCAGCAGGCTGGAGAAGGTGACATTTTTCCAGTGCATGAAAGAGGTGGAGAAAGTGAAATGCTTTCTGGAGGAAAATTCCGGTGAACTGGATTCAAGTTCTGGAAAAAATGAGGTAATGATGTGCTGATTTAGTCTCCTAGAAGGTATCAGCTCTGTCTTATCTTTTCTGGTACCAGGAAGCCATATCTCTGATCCTTTTCAAGTTTTATTTGGTCGCTGGTGGGTAGAATTGAAGAAGGTATATGATTAGGTAAATTATACTTTGTTCCACTGAGAATCGTACGTGAACTATTCGGCTGAGTTTGGTTAGCATTAGGAGGCCTTTGACTATGCGCTTGTGCCTGCTGGCCACTCCTGTGCGTAGTGTCCTAGAGCTACAAAGTGAGTCTTGTGTGGGCTGGGCTGTAGCTCCGCGGTGGCGGTGGCGGCGGTGGTGGCGGCGGCGGAGGCAGCGAAAGCCCCTCCCTGGCTCTCACACAGCCCCATGGAGCTGCATTGTGCTCAGACCGGTACTTCAGCCCACAGATGGTTTTTAATGCATTCTACACCTTGCCCTAGACAGGGCTGCTGTGGACCAGGACCTTGTCTTCCTCGTCTCCGTATCCTTGGTTGCTTTCCCCGTCACTGGCACATCATAGGCAGCAAAAGGGTTTGTGCTACAAACAGACTGATTCACATGAATTCTGCCCTTTGGTTGAGGGCTGGGAATCATCACCGTTAATAATCAGAGCAAATGATTCTGGTGAGGCAGCTCTGGAAACCATCCTGCCTAGCCCAGCTACTGCAAAATGCCGTTCAGCGAGGAGGGCGTCTCAGGTGACGCAGAGTACAAGGAGATGCAGACTTTGTAAAAAGCCTCAGCGATATTTCACTGAGAGTGAATACGGAATGAATGTGCTGGGGAAAACCTGAGTCACACTAAGACAGAGTGTTTTGAGATCTCTGTCCTCCCAATGAGTTAACATTCTTCCTTCTATTTATCTTCCTCTTCTCCTTTTTCCTCTTCCTCATCTTCTTCCTCTCTTTCTTTTCCTTCTCTTTCTCTTATTTTTTGAAATGGGGACCCACTGTTATCCAGGTTGGCCCTGAGCCCCTGGGTTGAAGCCATCCTCTTGCCTCAGCTTCCTGCCTGGCCAGTTAATACTTCATTCAATATAGAAAAGAAACTGTTCCCATAAGCAAAATTTGTGAGACATGAAGACTTTCTCATTGCCCTGTTAATATTTTAAACTGATAAACAGAAGGGGTGTGTCTCTTCTGGTTCATGAATTTCTGTGGAGCACAGAAGAGAAACTTGCATAACTTCCCTGTAACTCTGAAACTATCAACTATGATTTATATAAATTTTATGATTTTTCAAGTATAGCTTTTCTCAAACTTCTCTGATAAAAATTTTAAAGTAGGTAACCATTTTTAAAGCATGAGATGATGGTAAGTTAGAATGTAACCACTTTTAGGATGAGTTACTTTTCTTGTTGCCACCTGCTCAGAATGTTAGAAATCAATGACTTGGAAGTTACATACTTTTTAGGAATATTTCAGAAGACAGGTCCAAATGTGAAGAAACACTAGTAATAGAGAGTCCACTCGCTCTGTTACCTGCTGGCTTCTGGCCTTCCATTGAAATGTGGGCAAGGTGGGAGGGCGGAGGGAGGGACGAGGAGCAGAGTGGGTCCCATTCAGCTTCTTATTTCTCTTTGGGAGAAGTTCCCAGCAGCGTCAGCAGTCCACTTCCGTGAGTCTCCCGCCTGGCTCCGAGCTGTCCTTCGCCTGGGCCAGGGCCCGAGCAGGCCTGGCCATCTGGGCTCGGGTGTCCACAGCTATGCAGACAGAGCTGGATTAACACGCCTCCATCTTCTGCTGTGGCTGCAGTAAATCTGTAAAATGCTACTCTTCCCTGGCCAGGGACTGTGAAAAAAATGCTGTCATCTTTTTCCCCTTCACCTGCTTTCTCTTTGAATTCTTCTCTGAGAAGATTAGTGCTACTAACCACAGTAGAGGGTTAGTATATATATTCCCAGGGTACCTAGAAACATTTACTCTGACTTTCTGGCGGGTACTCTGGTGACAGGAAAGCTTGTGTCCAGGAGCTTGAGGCACAAGTTCTTCCTAGAAGAGACGATGCTTCAGACACAGGAGCAGAAAAGTTATCCACGAATTTAACAGTCTCTATTCAGGTCAAAATAGTTGAATAAGACTCAAATTATATTCTGTTTCCCTCATTTTAACCAGATTTTTCTATTTCATTTGTTTTTTTACCCACTAACTTAATTTTTAACTTTTCTTTCCTCTTTTTGTTCATTTTATTAAATGCTATGTAAATTTTGTTCTTTTTAATTTTCTATTTTCCATTTTATCTTGGTACCTAATGACATTTTTTGTTCTGTTGCATTCCAAAAGATGTTAAAAAATCACTTCATTTTTACCTAGAGTATAGAATTTTATAGTTTTTACCTCTCCGGGGGGCCGCGTGGTCATCCTCTTTGCTGCGATTTTCCACCTTTCTTCCCAGCTCCCCCTTTGACACAGAATGTGGAAATACTGAAGGGTGGAGCCAAGGGCAGGAAAGAAGTGATGGCCATCTTTCTTGGTCACCTGGCCCAAGAGTGAAGTTGCTGAGCTCTTGTCCCTTGTGTCCTGCCCTGTTCCCCCTCTTCCCTACCACAGGGCTACACTCTGCTCTGATCCGGGCAGCTGCCGTGGGACCCCTGCCCTTGCTGATGCAGGGCCTTCGTACACCCGTCCCACACTGCATCTTCACCAGCAGCAGCAGCACGTGGTGACTGCCTCTGTTCTCCTCCAGCCCCCGCTTCACCCCGGGCTCTGCCCAGGTAGAGGCTGGCTGCATCCTCTGGAACCTTCAGGAGATCCACTTTCCCCTGCTGTCAAAGGAAGCCCGGACTTGAAGCTTGCTCCTGGGATGTGCATTTCTCAGTCCCTGCCCTGCTGCCTTTCTGGGTCCCCACGTCCCTCCTCAGAAGGCCTCACACATGAAAGCTGCATTCCTAAGAAGTTTTCACCAGATAATCATGTGCCATAATAAGCCACATTTCAACATGGATAGTCTGGAGTTGAAATCTAATAAAATCATCGTATATGATGATACGCTTAACAGCTGCCCTCACAACTATAGCTAGTTTACTTTTATGCAATCCAATCTAGGACTTGACACTGTTTATTTATTTTAATGCTGGGAATTTGTACCAGGGGCTTGAGCACACGGTACCATTGAACGACACCCCAGCCCTAAGTTATTTCTTTCGCCAGTTCTCTAGTCCCTAAGCGTTGTGTTTTGCAGAGGTTTAATGCTATCTCTCGCTGCTCCGCCCTCCTTCTCGCTCTCTCCTCTCTCACTCACAACTCTCCTATTTGCTCAGGGACAGGCACGGATGCCACCTAGTGTTCTTAGACAACTGCTTCTCACCATCTTTCTCCTTGAGTGACACACCTGGCTTTGTTTTTGTGGTGCTAGGATTGAATCCAGAGCTAGGTCAGGGTAAACTCTACCAAGTGGCCAGCCCCCAGCTCGTGACCCTGGTGTTCCTACCAACCCAAGGCGCCGCATGCTCATCTCTGGGTCCCTGGATCTCCCCAGCTTTGGATGTGTCCTGGTTACCCATTCTCCACCCCAAAGACACGGTCTTTGGCTCTGTACAACATGGGACACCAGAGCGGGCTGAGTCTTCAGCAAAAGACTACGCAGGTGGATGGAACAGTGCTTCCCCTTGATCATATTTCAACAAAGGAGGCAATAAATGTGCCCCAAAAGTTAACCGCGCCCCCGCCGCTGCTCCACAGCTCGATTCACAGAACTCCTAAGTGGATTCTTTCTGAGTTTATCCTAATCCTCATTGACTTGTGTTTAGAAGTCTTCCTTGGTAAGGAATAATTCTTTTTTTAAAGCAGGCTTAGATTCTTTCATATCCTGTCCAGGGACAGAGATAAAGATGACCCTAACGGAGGCATTCCTCTCAATCCCTGGACGGTTTCAGTGTCTGGCCCCAAAGCTCCAGAGACCAAACCAAACCAAATCTGCATCAACAGGATGTGCAAAGGGATAAAGTGGGCTTGAGTGACGCGCAGAGCTCCCTGTTTTGACTGCAGTGGGTGAGTTTAAGTCCCGATGGTATTTCCTGACCAACTGCTATGAACTTGTAGGCAGCATTTGTAAGGAATGCGACTGAGATCTCAAAATAGCACGGCCGAGGGCGGAGGTTTTGTGATTTTTTTAAAGTTGCATTTCGCTTGTCCCTTGTGTGCTCCTCACCCCCCAAGGACAGGAGAAACCTCCCTGGCAGGCAGGGGCCCAAGCTTGGCAGCCAGTGCCAATTACAGTGCAGCTACCAGACCTTGAACTGGGGACAGACGCATGCGTGCTGGTGTGCGTTGTGGCCAGCAAGCCTCCCCAGCCCTGCACCTGTCTTGGATCTTCATGTAAGCCCATCGTATTTTTCCTTTTAAGAGGGAGAATATGTGTTGATGGTGTAACTGGAGACAGCTGCTGCAGGACTGCAGGAATCCTCTGCCGTGTGGGGACACCCACTCCCCAGAGCACAGCGGGACAGACGCTTAGAAAGTGGTTGTGGTCAATGGGGCAGGGCCCGCACCCCTAGGCTGAGGGACTTCACAGCTACTCCAGAGAATGGACCCCACACTTAGGAGAAAAGGCGTTTGGATCGTGGGGAGTGTGTGCCTGCTGTCGTCTTCGGTCCTCTGGCGCCTAATCCGGTCGGTGATGACTCGAGGAGGCCCCAGGCAAACGCTTGCTCTGGAGGACACACAGGTACAGGTGGTGAAACCCTTTCAACTAAGGCACACTCGGTTGCCCTCCTGCTTGGGACCTGGCTGTAGTGCTTGTCCCGGATGCGGCATGCAGGCCTGCCTGATCCCAGCCCCTGATCACAGTCTCAGGAGGGGCCGGTGACAGCCCTGGCCTGGGGCACCTCGCAGTGTTTGCGGCCACTGAAGCAACTTTCAGGGAGCCTCGAGGCAGCCTTGCCTGGTGTATAGTGAAGTCGGAGATCTGTTTTTAGGGGCAAGAGCTAAAAATAACATCCACATTACCTTGATCTCTTCTTTCGTATATGCCCTAGTGCTGAAAAGAAAAACATAAGGAAAAGGTGCAGCTGCTTCTCCTCGGTGGGGTCTGTGGCCGAGCAGCCCTGGGGCTTCTCCCAGAGCTGCTGCGCTGTGGACTGTCGTGTGAGGCTGCAGCTATTCCTGGAACTCAGTCAGGAAAACAGCAGAAGTCTGGAGAAATAAGGACTATTTTAAGGATTTTAGCACTTTCCAAGAGAAAGCTGTTCATGTGTAGGGAAACAGAGCCCCGAGGGAAGCGAGGTATTCGATGATGCCTGACTTAAATGTTTTTCCTTGTCGAGATCTTTCTCCCACCACTTTTACCTTGTCTTCAACTAAGACCAGAACATTTGCTGGCTCTTTCCACATCTTTAATTCTTTCAGCAATTAGCATATGGCTACTTTTTTTTTTTAACAGCCCCAGACAGTTTAGAAAATACTGCAGAAGGCAGTCTGAGTCACTGTTCTGATCCAAAGGTGGCTGCTAGTGGTGTTTCCCAACCTTTTCCTTCACTGTCACCACTGTCCCTCTGAGACTAGGGCGATTTCCCCTCAGCTGACCCTTCCCCAATAAAAAATGTATTTACTTAATTTTTTTTAATTTACTTTTTGCAGTGGTGTAGTCAAGCCCTGAGCCTTGCTCTTTCCTATAGCTCCAGCCCTTCTCGTCAAGTTTTATTACCACAGATAAAGTACACCCCGTTGCTGCCTTCTACGTATATGTGTGTGTTTAACTCTGTGGGGCGCTATTGTGCCCCTTGCCAATGCATGATTTACAGTTTTAAAAAAAGATTCCCCTGGGGCCGCGTGGAGGCTACACCCCATGCCTGTGACGCATGCCCCTCTTACATCTTACTCCATGAGAAACCACCAAGTGCGCCTGTGGCCGGGCCGAGCAACGCAGGTCTAGGCGTTCTGCTTCCCTGGTCTCCCTGCGGGCGGCATCCCCGTGGTCCTGCTGTGGCAAGCACTGCTGTGACCACGCAGCTCACTGCAGGGTGGATCACCAGATCGTGGAATAGTTTAATCCATCATCCGATCTTAGTGGAGGATGAGGGGAGAGTGGTGGGAGAAGGATACAACAACAGAAAATTCAAACTGAGATGCTGCAAATGTTATGCCTCTCTTTACGCCTGACCTAACAACAGCATGGTTAGGTCTACATCTTCAGATGTGGCCACTACTGCCCAAATGTCAACCGTTTTTGACTGTTTCATGTACCTCGTAGGGGAAATGTTACGCCAGCTGCATTTCTGCTGTGGTGAATACAAGGGCGTCTGTGTGGAAAAGGGCGTGTTGCCGAGACTCTGAGAACGTGGCCTTCTGTGTTTCCCAGTGAACATGCGTAGCACAGAGTGTTGTGGGTGTATGTTAGTAAAGACGTTTTGGCGCCTTTTTAACTAAATAAAGTAAATCTCTGTTTAATCAGATTTTATAACACATTCTTTTAACTTTGGCCATTTTAAATTATTATTTAGAAATGTTGGCATCCTGTTATCTTAGAGATTTCTCCTAGCACAGCAGCTTTAGGAAATGCCTTTCACAGAGGTATCGGAGTCCTCTCGGTAATGTCAGTGTGTTCCGGATCCATCCAAAGCATAAACAGACAGAAAGGTTCTCCAGGGCACTATGTAGAGGTGGATCCCTGCCCAAATGAAGCTCAGGGTGCTCTCGACCAACCAAGCATAATTTCAAACTAATTGAAATTATGATTGTTCTGTGTCTTTTCTCTTATTTATTATAATATCAGAAAATTATTTTACCTCTAAAAGTAAAAACAACATAGTTAAAAGTATAGACGAGTGGGACTGGGGAGATAGCGCTGTGGTCTCGGCCCCTGCCTGGCCAGTGCAAGGATCGGGTTTGCTCCCCGATACTGCATGCCGTGCCAGCCCCGGAACCCCAGAGGCACTGTGCTGGCCACCGAAACTGGGAGTGGCAGTGCACGCCTGGAACCCCAGAGGCAGGAGGATCCTATGAGTCCAAGCTATGCAGTAAGACCCTGTACCAAATAAATAAATGATTAAAAACAATTTAAGAAGTATAAATGAGCAAGTCAAGCCCATGCTTGTAGGTTAGGGAATGGTCAACATAACTGATAATTACATTCCTACATAGAGCTGACCACACTGCGTTCCTTCCCACTGACTTACTGTCGTTGTAAAATCTACACTTATCTCTGGTGTTTCCCAGGCTTCAGTTGGCCACAGACTTTGCATGGTGTTGCTCTAACGTGGGTCCCTGTGGCCCGGGTAGACTCCACCAACTGTGGATGAAAAGGTGTGGAAAAGACTGTTTCCTTATGTATATTCCCTACACAGTGAAGCGTAACCGCTACTTGCTGTGCATTATATCATATTCGTATTGTGAGCTGTCTGGGATGACTTAGGGTGTACAGGAGGAAGCGCGTGCGTTCCGTGGGAAGACTGCGCCGTGTCTGCAAAGACCTTGGGAGGAGCCGCAGAACCAGCCTCCCAGGACGCCAAAGGTCCATTGTACTTCATGTTTTTATTCTACTTCATTTACTTATGTTTTTATTTTATTCCCATTAACATCTTTATACATCAAGTCCTTTAAATCATTTTTAGCAGAAGCGCAACTGGAGTGAAACCGCAGATGTATGACCGCAGATCATCTAAGTCCTTCAAACTCAGGTGGCCCCGTCAGCCTGTTCCCAGGTCTTGGCTCTGTGGCCCTCTTTCCTCTCTTCCTCCTTTTCTGCCCATCATGGGGTGATGGATAGAGACCAGAGCAATGGCGAGGAGCAGGCAGCAGCAGAGTCTTCGCCCTGGGGGCAGGCAGAGAAGGCTGGCAAGGAAAAGAGTTACTGTAGACATCACTGCTGGGAGGAGCCTCTCGGGGTTCTTCTGTTCTCACCCCAGTCACCCCAGTTCTGCTCCTGGGTTCCTGCCCAAGGCAGAGCCTGAGCAAGGCTCCCTGCAGGTGCTGGGAAGTGGCCCCCAGGCATGGGCATTTGTAAGATGGGAAGGAAGGGCGCCCAGTGAGACCTCCCCAAGCTGGTCCTTGTGGGCACGCTGACCCCTTGGGCATGCACCTATCCTAGGACTCCCAGGTGCCAGCCCTGCTGGTCAAAGATAACCAGGCCATTAGCATTCCCCGTGGCTTGTATATAAATTGCAGGTCCCAGGTGGAAGCTTTCAGAGGCCAGAAGACTCAGGGCTTCAGGCCTCACCAGCAGGGATGTGGTTACCATGGCAATGGTGGGCTCTAAGCGCACTGCAAGGCAGCCCTGGAGAAGGGTGCACATAAAGCCTCGCTGTGGGTCCCTGAGTCGGGTACTGTGATAAAGCAGACAGCGGAGGGCTCTCACCCCACCCCGTCCATTGCCTTAATTACAGGTGGAGCAGTGCTTTGACCTCAGCGGTGAGGTGGGCCTGCCTGGGAAGCCCACTGATCGTGGCATGCCACCCCCAGCCTGCTGCATCAGCATGGGTCTCTGGTTAAAGAAGCGCTGCGGGGCCCAGTGGCAGTCCCTGCTCCTCGGGGCACTCCACCTTGGCACTGCGGTGAGTGCCAGTCTGCTTTCTGCAGCGCTGCCTGTAGGGCCAAGTGGAGTGCTGTGCGCAGGGATAGGGCTACAGCAGTCCCTGTTACCAGCGCCTCGCTCTCTGTGGCGTGAGCATCCTTAGCCCTCTGTCTTCTTCCAGGCAGAGACAGCCCCTGTAAGGATGCGTGGTGCCCTGTGGGGTGTGTGTGTGTGCGTGTGTGTGTGTGTGTGTATGTGTGCGTATGTGTGTGCACGTGCACTTCTGCAGATAGATCCAGGGCTTCCGCACCTGGCTATGTTTCCAGCCCTTCCCTTCTTAATTTGTAATTAAAACGTGAGCAGTGAACAAGGGTGCTCTTAGTTTCATTCAGTTTAAGGTTCAGACTAAGGAAATTAGGATAAGGAGTAAGTATAGAAGTGTTAGGAAGGTAAGATTTGCGTTTCTGAATGTGTTCAACCAACCAATAGCGAGTAAGTATTCATGTACATCTTGGCACCTCGATTCTGTATTAATACACTTGGCGAAAGTAGTTACCGAGCACCACTGCTGAAACGTAGTGTCGCTCGTTCTTGGATGCCAGAGCTGAGGCTTGATGACTCCGGCTTAAAGGACCAATACAGGGAGACTCACAGACACAAGAGATTTCACTTATTAATGATGACAGTTTCAAAAAGAAGTAGTCTGATGAAATAAGATCAGGTCTTGGAAAGGTCAACAGGATAAGAGTTCTGTTTACAAAGTGCTCTATTCCTTTAAGTGGAGGTGTTTTATATTAGGCGGCCCTTTCAGAGGCTTAGCAAACTATAGTTATTTAGAAACTAATAACAGAAGTGCACTCTTCTTTCTTGCCAGCGCTGGGATTGAACTCGGGGCTCTGCACGTGCTAAGCCTGTGCTCTACCCCAGGGCTGGAGCTACAGTCAGCCCTGGTGTTATGTCCTTGAATCTCTGTTTTCAGGTTGCCCGTTTAGCTTAGGCTTCTCACCGGGGTAAATTATTTATTCCCTTGTTCTCTTTGATAGATGTGCTCTAGTCCTCACAGTGCGCCAGGCCTTGTTCTGAGTGCTGTACAAATGAGAACGCAACTCAGTGGCAGAGGGTTTGCCTAGCACCCCCAGGCCTTGGCTCCATCCTCAGCACCACGGCCCCCAGCCCTCACCCACAACAGAACATCCTATTGCAACCTCAGGAGGCAACCCCCCCCATACACACATTGGTTGTGTGGATAAAAATCGCACTGCTGTTGTTTATATTGTGCTTGCTGAACCCCTGGCAAGGCGCTGAGTCCTTTCCCTGCAGGGCGAGTAAGTCCCCACCACAGCCATGCAGGGGTCAGGGTCGGCTCTTCAGTAGATGGGTGAGCTGAGGTTTAGTTACACACTTGACCAAACTGGTGGAATTACAGTAAATACCACAGCATTTCTTTGTGAATAGATTGGCTTGTCCAACATATGAAACAAGTAGTTAGATTTTTTTAAAAGAAATTATTAGAGGGGCCGGGGAGATAGCTTAGTGGAATAAGTGCTTGCCTAGCAAGTGCAAGGTCCTGAGTTTGATCCCTGGTACCACAACAAAAACAAAAAGAAATTAGTAGAACTTTAAAATGATTTATTTCTTAGAGCCATTTTAGGTTCATAGACAAGTTGCAGGGAAGATGCCCAAGCTGTGCCGTGTCGTCTGCCCCGTGGTGAGCTCCACCTCCCACTACAAACATCGCACCCGAGTGATGCACCCGGAACAATCAACAAAACTACAATGTAGGTTACTCTAGGGTTCTTTCTTTTTCTCTTTCTTTTCATTCTTTTGTGGAACGGGGGATTGAACTCAGGCCCTTGCACTTGCCAGGGAAGTGCTTATTTTACTGAGCTGGCTCCCCCGCCCTGGGGTTCACTTTTGGTTTTGTACATTCTAGGGGATTTACAATGACATGTGTCCACGACGGCAACAAAATAAAAGCAGCAGAAACGCTGAGTATTTGAAAACAAGCTGTGATCACAGTGAATTTTCTAAGGACGCTTTGTGTGACCCGATTGTTTTGATTGGTTGTTTGATTTCTTTATACAAATACAGCCAGACTGGATTGTAAACAGCCAGCTGATGTTTGGCAAGTTGTCGTCTCCAAAACTGCGAGGTAACTGCGCCCTCCAGTGGGTAAAAGTTGCAAAAACATTCAATCGTGCTGTGACAATGCACAAGGAGCTTTATTTATGTTTTGTTGATGATTAGTGTTGGGGATGACCGTCCTTCCCTCATCCTGTCAAAGAACAGATTCCACGTGTGATTTTCTTTTAAAAATCAATCAATCCTTAATTTAAAATTATTGACATGTGTTAATTGTTCATATTAATGGGGCTTAGTATGATCAAATCCCATCTCCCCTTATCCACGTTATCCACCCATCTCGCCCATCCAAACCTCTGTTAATCACTAATCCATATTTAAGTTTATTTAAAAGGTCCACATATGTGACAGAACACTCAGAGTTTTCTTTCTGGCTTCTTTCATTCAGTATAACATCCTCCCATCCCTCCCTTTTTGCTGCCAATGGCAGGATCGCATCTTCCTCTGGCTGGACGATGCCCCCGCTGTGCACACCCTTTGCCTGTTTCTCTGTTGATTCCTTGTCTTAGCTATTGTAAATGGTGCTGCAGAAAGTGCGGCCGTGCACGATCTCCTCGGTATGCTCATTTTACTTCCTTTGGACATAAGCCAGGACTGGGCCAGCTGGGTCAGATGATAGATCTAGTTTTCATTTTTTGGAAGAGCTTCCCTTCTGTCCTCCATAGTGGCTGTACCAATTCACGCCCCCACCAACAGTGTACAGAAGTTCCTTTAAATGGATCTTTTGTCTCTCTTTTTCATTCCCACTGGCAGGATGGCAAAATGTGTTACCCCCCCAACTCCACTGTCACCTTGGGTGTGCACGGTGATGAGTTCTCAGGGACCGTGGGGAAGAAGGTAGGAACTCTGTCCAGTCCAGCATGGGCGGGACCCTGTCTAGTACCAGATCACAGATGGTTTTGGTTTTGTACATTCTATGGGATTTACAATGACATGTGTTCACCGTGTCTTGGGAACTCAGAAGCCTTAAGCCGATGTGCAGTGGTGGGATTGGAATATCTGATGTCCCTGCCAACCTAGAAGTGCAGGCCACACAGACGTGGGCCGGGCCAGGGACTTCCTATTTTATTGGACAAATGCTCAGTATGCTTCAGGAATTCATGGCTTCTCAGGTGTGATGCAGACGGACAGTACCAGATTTATAAACTCCAATTATGACAGGCGTCATTATCAGTGCAACAAAAGGGGCAGGGAGATGGCTTTGGTGGCTTCTGGAACCCTTGTCTCTGGCTATTTCAGTGACTTCTCAGAGCTGAGCTCCCCAGTAATAGATGCCGCAGCGCACCGGCCATGCTGCCCTGGTCCTGAGAGCTGTCGCTGTGATGAGCTAAGGAGGCCGCGCAGTTACAGGGCTGCAGATTCGGTGAAATCATCAAGGCCTGAGAGGAGGCCTGGGAAGGCACGACGCGTGGCCTCCAGCTGGCCCGGCTGGGGCATGTGTCTGCAAGCATGTGGCACAGAGACGTGACCCAAATCTCATTTCTGTGCCCACTTTTTATTTGCCCCTCCATCTTTGGTCATTCTTTCCCTTCTTGTACGGCTTTTATAACCCTTCAAGGTGAGATTCATTTCTCTCCACAGCTGATTTTAGCCTGATGGTTGCAGTTTTGTGGATGACGAGGTCCTTCGTGTGCACTGTTTAAATACTCAGGGCTGTGGATTTTGGTGGCATTGGTGTCTTTATGGTACCTAGCATTTAACAGGCCGATGTATCCACTCCCAGCTAAAACTCTAGCGCTTTCTCTCCAGGGGCGGCATCCCGAGGATTTCTTTGTATCTTTCACGTGAGATATGTCCATTCTTGTGTGTGCACTGGTTAGCAGCACGTTTTTATGTCAAATTTTGTATTGGGAGCCCTAGAAGTGTGGCTAACGATCAGTAGACTTCTTTCGAGTATTTAGACAACGTGATGAGTACAGCCAGCCTCCAGGGAGAAAAACAGTTAGAATGGCATCGCGTTTGCTCAATTTCCTCTAGAGTTTCCAGGCAGATCTTTGAGGGGAATTTTAATCATTTCTGAATGCTAGAATCAATTTCCAGAGGTCAGCCTGGCGGGAGGTCCCGCTCGCTCTGTTCACCTTCGGAGCGGTATCAGTCGGGAGAAGGGCCGTCCTGCGGAGCTCGCCCGCCACCCCTAAGGGCGGCGCAACCTGCATCTCTTGCGTGCCCATTTCTCGGCTGGCTTCACTCTGAAGTGGCCCCAAAGGAGTCAGAACTGTTCGTAGTGATCATCCAAAGGCGCTGCCTGGATTCCAAAGCCCCCTTCGGAACGCTTTTAGAAAGAATAATTTGAACACAGTTTTGTTAGCATCTGATGTATTCTCATCTTGAGTAGTTCCTATTTTATGTGTGATGACCGCAGTCACTCAGTGCGAACGAGCACCTTTTCGTCTCTGCCGCAGCGCAGGTCGGGCAGCGCTCGCGCCACACCATGCCGGCTGGGCGAGGGCCTGCATTTTATCCAGCCGCCGAGGGATTTGGATGCACAGTCAAGTCTGAGAAGCGCTTCGATATTCGTTCCTCCTGCCACTGGAAGATGAAGGGTTAACAGTTACCGCACGGCGCGCTGCACATAAGCCTGCTGGAGAAGGCAATGTTGCAACTGCAATTGTGAACACATAGTTACCTGAGTAATAGCGTGTGGGTACGCATGTGTACACGATTGCCTGTACATTGATACCTATATATCAAGACCATGTGTGTGTGTGCAGGGTGTGCACATTGTGTGTGCATGTGGTGTGTGTGTTCGGCGTATATATGTGCTCTCCCGGGGGATCGAGCAGGCTCTTCCTTGAGAATCAGGCAATATCTTTTCTTGAACATTTTAAAAGCACATTTTTCTTGATAAAATAAATATGTCTAATTATAGTTCTTTCCATTAGATTTCCCAGGCAGACTAAACACAGAACTTGTCCCTGGGCCAGACAGATAAGCTGGGGGAGGTGCATGCGCAGTAGCAATGCCCCGCCCACCTGGCAGGACACAGTCATCTCCTGGGAGACGGGTGTGGACACCGAGTTCCCTGCCTATACCAAAGGGGATGGCCCTGTGACAAGGTGCCCTCAGACCACCAATCATGGAAATTCCCTGTTCTGCCCTCGGCACAGGGCGACAGGTGGTTTAATTGAAATCCCTTTGTGTGCCGAGCAGAGGAATAGCCATGAGATTCTCTCCTGTCACCAAGTCACTTCTGCCAGGTGCTGGCTCGAGAAGGTTTACAAACATGAGTGAGTGTGGCGGGTTCTGCCATCCCTAGCCTTAGGGTAGCTGCTTACCCACAATTCTCAGCCCCAAGTAGAAAATTAATAGCTCCCTGGAGCTTGGGGCGTCCATGTGGGTCTCAGCATGCACATTCCATAAGGGGCCTGGACTGTGAACAGGGTGTGGGAAGCTCCGGTGCTCACGATTCACCAGGGGTGACACTCTGGAAGTGAGACTCCCCCAGTGTGAATGTGGGGCGTCCCAGGCCCTCTGGGCCCTAAAGCAGAAACTGCACGAGGGCAAACCTGTGTCTGTTGTTCTTGTTGTTTGAACCCAAGGCTTTTGAGCTGAGCTGCATCCCCTGCCGTTTGCTTTTTCTTCTCCCTTCTCCCTTCACCCTACCCCTTCCTTTCCCTTCCTTTCCTTTCCCTTCCTTTCTCTACCCCTACTGCTACCACTACCCCTTCCCTTCCCTTCCCTTCTCTAATTCTCTGAGACAGGACCTTACTAAATAAGTTGCCCAGGCTGAGCTTGAGTTTGTGACCCTCTTCCCTCAGCTTTCCAAAAAAGTGCTGGGCTTGCAGGCGGACACCACCATGACAGACTGGAACTTGCATCTTTAATAATCCATTGAGGTTTTAATGAGAAGTGTAGTTAGCATTGCTCCAGTGAAGCTCCTGGATTACTACCCAGCTCACACTGCTTCTTGGCATTTTATCAGCAGCTAAGATGATAAGGTGTGCTGCTGCAGGTTGGTTAGACTACACATCAGTCAATCTTATGTATACTCATTACAATACCTGACCTCTTTCCAGGCCGGCCGCTCGTTGGCCCTGCCTCTCACAGTGGCCTTAGTCTCTGGTCTCCTCAGCTTCTCTTTGCCTGTGGAGTGAGGCTGACAGTAATCCACCTCTTCTGTGGTCCGCCGTTCCAAGGGTGCAGGATGAACACTGCACCCTCATGCCCTGAACTAATGCTACTGAGATTCTCGCTGCTCCTGTTGCTGACATATTTCTGAGGTCTCTGGGGCTGTGTGGGCAACACATTCATGGAGAGTCATGAGGACTCTAGTTTTCACGTGCATATTTCTGTTTCCACCATAATCCTCCCTTTTTAGGAAGAGGGCAGAACCTGGGGCTGCATGCGTGCTCAGCAGTGCTCTACCAGATCTGCCCCACCCACGACCGTGTTTGCATCTGTTGCTTCAAGTCTGGAGAAGGAAGTGCACTGTGGGAGGGAGGTCTTGGTTCTCTCATGCCCTGCTGGGCGCAGAAGGCTTTCCCTGGTAGGAGGCTAGGCTCTTTCACGGTTCATAAAGAGAGAGACCTGATGGGTAGCCAACATAGCACAAATGGACCAGGGTAGGATAAAAACCAGGGGGTCAAGAACAATTAAGAGGACAATGTATTGAGTGGGATGATTTAAGGAGAAATGAGTTGAGAATCAGTGTTCTATGAGAAAATACGCAGAAGGGCCTTTCTTTGAATAACTAATAAAGCAAACTTTCCTGGAAGCTACTTGAGAAACAGCATGAAATTCAACCCCTCACTACTGGCCCTGAGCACGTCTGCAAATAGCTAGAGAGAGCAGGTGGGGACAGGGGTCAGGAGAGGCTGCAGGTGGAGGACTGAGCCCAGGCTTTGGGAGGGCAGCCAGCACTGGGTGGAGGGGAGCCCAGGCCTTATGCAACCTGGGGTCACTCCCAGGCGAGCCCAGGCACCAGCCCAGCCCCATTGGCCTGTCCGTGAAGCCTCTTAGACTTGTAGTTTTGTGGCTTTAGTGGAAGACTCGGCGCTCTCCCTAACTGATGTCCCCCCACACGCACATACACAGCAGCATTGCCAGGTCCAACTCCGTTCAGTCAGGCGCAGGGTAGCCATGAAGGTCACTGCAGAGCCAGCTGATGACCTGACCAAGGCCGGCGTCCACTTAAACAGACCCCGGGTCTGTAGTTGGGGTCCAAGTGGGAGCTTCTGTGACTTAGGACTTTTTCTACTCTACTTAAGTCAGAAGAGATTGATTACTCGGTGCTTCCTGGGTACCCCAACTCTCACAGGTATCTATCATGGAGGCCAAAGAATCAGATTTCTTCTGCCTTTCATGAGTAGAGGTGTGCAGATGAATATAGCTTGCTGCGCGGGCATGTGAAGCACAGGGTCAGGGAAACTGCTGTCACTGTAATAGTGCTGGAACTGTTCCTCTAGGAGTTGGACATTTTGTTGAGGTTAAGCCATCTGGTTATAGGAATAAGGAAGAAAATAAGCCTGGCCAGAATCCAGCCTGGGTCTTGGAGATGAGTCTTTCAGGGGTGTTCTGCGGGGGCAGGGGTGCTGGCCCAGGTGGCCCCCTCTGCCCTCCCTTCGGCTTCCGCACAAGCGCAGTCTGCTGCCAGCTGCCTTCCCTCTGTGCACAGGGACACGGCTGTGGCCTGCCTCTCCATGGTGCTTCTCTTCCTGCTGCCACCCTCTCACACTTAGCAGTCTCCATAAAGCTCCAGCCGCGGAGCCAAACCTCCAGGCGCTGTGGTGCGGGGTGGTGTGCGGAGCCCCTCAGGCCCCAGTGTTGCAAGTCTGGGGCCCAGCTTGGTGTCGTTGGGAGGCTGGAACCTTCCAGAAGGGGCCTGGTGGGAGGTCTTCGGCTCACTGGGGGCTTTTCTCTTTTGCTTGTTTGGCCCCAAGGTGAGCAGTTTTTCTCTGCTGCGCAGTCCGACCACACGCCTTGCTAGAGGTCCCCCAACGGTGGACTGCGTTCTCTAAAACTGTGAGCCAAAATGACACTTTGCCCTTTGTAAGTTTTGGTTATTTCAGTTTTTTTTTGTTTGTTTGTTTGTTTTGTTTTTGGCAGTACTGGGGATTGAACCCAGGACCCTGCACTTGCCATGCAAGCACTTATTCTACTGAGCTATCTCCCCAGCCCCTATCTCAGGTATTTGTAATGGTAACAGAAATCCATCTAACCACAGATAAAGCCAGAGTCACCAAGAATGGCACCCATTCCTTTCATGAGTTGTCTTGCTTTTCTTGTTGCTAAGACAAAATACCTCACACCCAAGATTAAAGGAGGAAAGGTTGGGCTGGGGACAGCTCAGCAGTCCCAGCACCTGCCTGGCAAGTACAAGGACCTGGTTTCCATCGCCGGTACTGTGTGCTGTGCCAGTTCTGAAACACTGGCTGTCCTGGCCAAGGAAACTGGGTGTGATGGTGCACACCTATAATCCCAATGCTGGGGAGGCTGAGACAGGAGGATCACTCCAAGGCCGAGCTGTGTAGCGAGGCCTTGTACCCAATAAATAAATACATTAAAAACTTTTCAATAAAAGGAGGAAAGGTTGTTTAGCTCACAGCCTATTGAGGTTCTGTTCCATAATTGGGTGGCTTGAAGGTAGGGGGGCTTGATAGAGGAATACAGAATGGCAGGCACAAAGTAGCAGAGCAGCAAGTGGGGGAGAAGCACTCTGTCCCTTATCTGTTGCATCTGGTCTGCCGGGGACGAGGGCGGTGCCACACCAGCCAGGGGCCGATTCAGCAGTCACTCGCCCCCAAGCCCAGCAGCACACAGTCTAGACTCAGCCACCTCTGAAAACCCCTAGGACTGCACGAGGCTTTGGGGCAATGTGGAGATACACACTATAACAAGTCTTCACGGAGCACCTAGTTTGTTGGTGAGGGAGGGAGGGAGGTCGTACGTATACAATGAAAGGAGCAGCTCCTGCCTCCTGACTGCAGAGAAGTCAGGTGGGACTGAGGAGCTAAAGTTAAGCTAAGAGAGGTGTTGGAGGAGTCCAGAGCAAGAAGATTCTACCTAATCTGCTGGGATTTAGGGGCAATCTCTTGGAACAAGTGACGTTTTGGTCTTAAACCTGAGGTGTGGAAAGGTTTAAGGCCAGGTGGCTTTGAGCAGGCTGTAGAAGTACAGGGCCAGTGAAGGAATGTGGCAAGAGAGAAGGCGACCGCTGTGGGCCCTTTCAGGGCAGCTTAACTGGGGTCCAGAGAGAGGGGAACCTGGGGAGTCCAGAGCTGAGACTCCGAAATGGTGCCTCTGTCCACCTCCAGACAGGCCCTATTTCCTGCTAACGTTCCTGCGATCTTTGGGTCGTCTTTAAAAGGTCATTGTGGCAATCCCAGGCTCATTCCTGGGACATTTTAGAAATGAAATTATAGCTGGTGCCATTTTCCTTCCCTCTCAGATTCCTGTCGCTGTATTTTTAGTGCATTTTGTGGGGAGTGCAAAGCAGTACTTACTGCGCTTGCCATATAACCTCTCCTGATGACTAGCCTCTTTAAAAGACTTTCAAAAAAGGCTCTCCAGCCTGAATTAACTTTTCTGTAAGGAAAGGTCTTTTGTGGTTATAAATTTTAATGCAGAATGCTAACTGCCAGGATATTCTTGGACCACAACCAGGGGCTTAAGCGGCCTCCTGCAGCAGCTGAAAGAGGCCAGCCTGACCTGCACCTGGACACAGGGTGCTTTTATCCTTCGCATTCAAAGTCATGACACCTCCTGGCCTCAACCTGAGGACATCAAGAATTTTCTTTTAAAATTCATTTCCTGGAAACAGGCCTTTGCTAGGCGGATGGATAGTTTTTCACTTCATGTTTTCTTAAGGTGCATATGTTCTATTTTTTCCCTCTTGCACATAAGGGGGAAGAAAAAAACCCAGGGTGTGGAGGTCCATGGCAAGGGTCTCCTCTGTATGAAGTAATACAGACCATTTCTATCCCAGATTTAAAAATATTTCGTCAGCCACGAGGGATCGCACACTGCCCCATTCATTCCCTGCTCCTCCTCTGGCACTGGACGGATTCTTTTGATGCAAAGTGCTGATTAAGAAAATGTTGCCTGCAAATTAGCCTCTCAGACACCCTGGCCTCTGACCACACAGCCTGCCTCTTCTTGCCTGTGGAGTCCCTTATTGAATGATGCAACACAGACAACTAGAGTTTTGGGACTTAGCACCTTGCTCTGTCCTTTCTTCGCATCCCCTCCCCATGAAATCATTCTAAGCTGAAAAACTGAATTTCTACTAAATTAAAAAGATCCTTCTCCACTTTGTAGTGAAAAAAATATACATATATACAAAAGAGTTAGGATAGATATATACCTACCTTCTATTAGCTCGATGAGAAGAAAGGTTTGTACTAATAGTGTTTAGGCAAGATATCATGTCTGCATGTTGTCCTCTGAATAACTACTACGAAGACAATATGCAGTGTATTAATTATTGTAACTGTCCTACTAACCTGTTTTCAAACTGTTTCATTGCTATTTTTTCTCATTAAAATGAATAAAAAATTTTTTTAAAAAAGATCCTTCTCTAGGGCAGTTGATTGCTAGGGACATCCCTCGGCAGGCCTGGAGGACTCGGGTTCCTGATGTCACCTATGTGAATCCTCACATGGATTCAGCTGAAAGACAAGTGCTGGCTCTCTGCAAATCTGCCTCCCGAGGGGCCTCTGTGTGCGGTTCATACCTCCGTGGGCTGCTTGGTGACACTCACAGGCTTTGGCCTCAGCCAACCGTCCCTTCATCCCTGCTGCTCTGGGCCACGTTATCAGAAGACTCCAGATAAGGCAGTTGTGAAGGAAGGGCAGTGGGCTCTTTGGTGATGTGGCACTTGACCTTTGCCCACTGTATTTCCTTCTGGATGGCGGTATGAAGGGCTGTGGGCTCATGCTTTGTGGGGGGAACTGCTTGGGGGCGCTTCTTGGCTCTGTAAGCAGAGGAAAGTCACGGAAGCCAGCGGCTCGGAGAGTGTCCTTCATGTTTGTCAGAAGCTCCTGTCCCAGTGCTGTGGGGATGCAAGTGCAGAAACGTGTCCTGGGAAGCCGTGAAGTGAGACCTTCTCTCTCTCCCCATTGTATCCAGGAAATATTTGGGGCACCTTATGGCACTGATGCGGTATTTGTTCCTTCTGTGAGCTCCTGACTTTCCAGGGCACCCTGTATTTTTATTCAGATGGAAACAGAGGCATGGCCTGTAGGTAAGATCAGCTAGGAAGTGAGCTAAAGGGCTGGGAGCTTGGGAGCCTGAGATGCTGGGTCTCCACCCGGAGGGAGGAAAACCTCTCTGAAGCGCTGCGTTGTGCGTTCAAAGAGCAGCCCGCAAGGCCTTCACCCCCGCTGACTGCGGTGGCGAAATGGAGACAGCAGCGGAGGTAGTGGTGGCAACCCTGACTCTCACGGGCGCTTCGGATCTCAGCTCGTCCCCAGGTTAGAAGCAAGGCCAGCTTCTTGGAGCTATGTGGGGGCTGATTGGGTCAGCAAGATGGGACTGCCCCAGAGTCTGCGGAGTAAGAGGTGGGCGCTTGGAGATCGAGAAAAGCAGATGTGAAATCGCTTACACTGAGGAGGAGCAGCCTGCCAGGTGCTGAGGAATTTTGGTCACTGTGGTAACCAGAACAGAAGAAAAATACATTTCGTGGACTTGCAGGTGGCTCTGCGCCTCAGCCGCCCAGAGTGTGAGCCTGGGGAGTCAGTGGGTGAGGGGATGAGGGAAGACCCCACGGGGACACAGTGCGGGGACAGCCTGCAGATGCTGCGGCATGGGATGTGACGGAGGATGAGGACACAGGGCTGGGATCTCGAGGCCACAGCTGGCAGATTACTAGAGGGGTGGCCCTCCACTCCAAGGCCAGGCTTTGCCACAGGTTCTTTTTTTCAAGTAGCTCTCTTTTCAGATGCTAAATACATGGTGAATTTTAATTTTGTTGCTGTGGAGGGCTGAAGATCCAAACCTCTCCCTGATAGCTTCCGGCCGAGTACAAACTGCTAAATTATCGTGGTCCTGATTCAGCATGGCTGAATCCCCAAAGCAACATCCTCTCTTCCCAGTGACCTTCCTCCTCCTTCTCCACTCCGGCCCTGGACACAGCGTCCTTGGACCTTTCCCTGCACACCAAGGAGCCTCCAGTCAGCTCCTGTGTGTCCCTGAACCTGCCCCTTCAAGTCCACTCCTAGCACAAGTCCAGAAGGTCTCAGCCTCCCTGCGCAGGTCAGAGCATCTCCCCACCTCCCGGCCTCAATCCTCTGTCTTCAGAGTTAATAGAGGCTCCCGCCTTTGTATTTCTGCTGCTCTGCCGTGCTTCTGCCCCAAACCTAGCACTCCCTTTCTGCAGAAAATGAGGGATTCACTGTGTTTCACACGTGAAAAATATTGCCACACGAATCCAAAGAAACCGAGTGCACTGCTGCTTGCTGTCCCGTGGTGGCTGATGCCACTTGCTGGAATGTTGTTTTTAAAATTGGGGAACCTGGAAAATATCTCTGTATTTTCTGTTGCTAGAGTCTGAGCCAGAAACTCATGCCCAGGAGGCAAGGGCTCTGCTGTGGAGCCCCACTGCTGGCCCTCGGGTCCTTGGAAAATGGACACGTGAGACCTGCTCCTTGCCACCCCTGTGGCCTTGGACTCATTCCTTAACCTTGTGTGCCCAGTTTACTTGAATGGAGAGGACACGAGCACATAGAAAAAAGCGGTGCATATTCAACAAGGGCCGAGCCAGCGCGGTGAGCACCTTGCTGATGATAGTTCTTGACAGTGATGACGACCCCTGAATCAAGCATTTCTTTAATATGAGCCGTGCTCTGGGCCTCGAGGCCATCACAGTTTCCACAGTCCCATGTCCAGTGCAGCCCTGAGTGATTCTTGGGCATTCCAAAAGTTAGGAAGCACTGACTTATTTTCTGTTCTGGGGACCTCTGCTCCGTTGCGTGGGGTGGGGCTTGCCTCAGGGACCTGGGGCAGAGGCGGGGGCTCTCCAAGGCGCCCAGCCCCAGCTCACAGGCTGCCCTTTTCCTGGCCTTCCTTCCACCTTCCTCTACTTCCATTTAATGCTGACAGCTCTGTGGGGCTTCCCGGAAGCGCGCTCTTTCTTTGTGGCTAGAATCATAGCGTAGTGGACAGGTTTCTGAGCTTGAGGCTGCACGGCACCTTTCCTTTGCTTTATAAGGTGACAGCCTTTGATTTTTACTTAGCTAATGGAGCTGGTTCTTAAATATGCATGAAGATTGACAAAGNAATCAGAAGCAGCAAACTCCCTCTGCTCTTTAGGTTCTGCCTGTCTGCCTGCCTCTCTCCTCTCTGAAGTCACATAATGAGCTCGAGGATCACCTTTTAGATCACAGGATCCGGCACAATGGCAGTGAGAAATCATTAGGGGCTGTGCTGTTGGTCTTTCCTGCTGTGAGGTCCTGGGACTGTGTGCGGTAGTTACATAGATAGACTGGGTCTTAGCCTGGGTTATCATTTGGTTCATTATNTAGTAGGAGAAGCCAAGGATTTGGGGGCTCCCTCAGGTTGGGGTTCCTTTGAGCCACTTGACTTCTCTCTGTGCCTTCCCACCTTCGGCAGTGACCTAACGACTCTGGGCATGGCTTTTGCCTCCTCTGAGTTGGAGCAATTTTCTTAATGGCTAAAAGGAAAGTGTAACTCATTGCCTTCAGGGATGGGGATTAGAAGAGAGTACATCACGGTCCAGGTAAAACCATACGCTCCTGGCCAGAAGTGGAAGGCAGTGAGGAGAGGGCTGGAAGCCACAGTCCCCTCGGAGGGCACCTCCCCAACGAAAGACACTGCTGCCTCCCAGCAGTGCAAGCCGGAGGCGAGGAGGACAGGTAAGAAGAACAGAGGGAGGGAGGGAAGGAAAGAAGAAAGAGGGAGGGAGGGAAGGAAAGAAGAAAGAGGGAGG
>NDGN011443741.1:0-23087 GCA_002564285.1 Tympanoctomys barrerae
CAGTAGAATAAGTGTTTGTTTGGCAAGTGCAAGGTCCTGAGTTCAATCCCCAGTACCACAAAAAATAATAATAATTAAATAAATAAATAAAATAAAGATAGAAATGATATGCGAAAATTTTGCAAGGAATATCAGGATTTGAAGGGGGAGTTTTCATTTCAATGATCTATTAATCTCCTTGTCTCAAATTTCTTTTCATTTGTTTTGAACTTGTATTTTTGTTTTCTTATAAAATGGGTTGAGAAAAATAATGAACATTGGTATGAAGAGTAGTGTTTTGACCACAAATAGAAACACTGTCTTATTTGATTTTTTGCCCTGACTCTAATATACACCTGAACATTGTATCTACCAATAAAATAAACTATAGATAGATATAAGTAAAATCTATCCCATAATTTATGCATCATGCATTTTATCCATTTATATTCATTGTATACGTACATATATCTCAGTGAGAAAAAAATATATATGCATGTAAAAGATTCGATCAAAGTATATTAGGAATGTTCAGAATTGTAAAATATTAATTACTGCTACTAATAACACTCAAGATATTCAATTGCTCCAAACACATTTATCTCATCGTCCTTTCTGCCTTCTGAAACAGCTCTATTAGTTCTCTTTTGTAAGTGTTTTCATGAGGTATGACCAAAATGTGGCTAATGTTGCCCAGAACCATCTGACAAAAGCCAAGTTCTGGGGCACATTGCAGTGGATTCCTGTCTACTGTGTTCTCTGGCTCTGTCATGAGACACTAGCACTTATTCAAAGTCAAAATGACTATGGAAGGTGTCTAATCACTTTTCTGTTCCTGAGACACAGCACCTGACACTCTCAATTTAAAACAGGAGAGGTTTATTTTTGATTCACCTTTTCCGTCACCTTTGGGTGAACTTTTTCTGTCCTTTTTCTACAGGTTTCAGAAAACAAAAAACAGAATACTTCGCAGTGTATTAATGGTGATGCACATTTAATGTGATAATTTTCAGAATTTAAGCATTCACCTTGATTATCACACCTCATAATAGTCCTTTACAAAAGAAATGTGCCCTTGATTTAAAAAATTATTTAACTGAAGAATGAGGGAGGAGAAGATGTAGGGAAACCTTCCTCTCTGAAAACTAAGCAAGAACAGAAGATATCGAGATGACAAAGTTAAATTTTTGAGTTCTCCATTATGGAAGACTGAGAAACACATAAGAAGAAAAAATATTTACAGTTTATTGTTGGGTCTGGGCATGTATACTACATGGTACCTCAGGCTTTGGACAGTTTCTCCGTTTTGTCAGTTATGGTAATGGGCAACTCCCAGTAACACTAAGTGCACCTTACAGGGTCTTAAACCAGTGCTCCCCTAATATGCACACAGATATCTGGCCCAACTCAAGGCAAGTAGAGTCTGAGGAGTCCTGAGATGCTGCGTGCAGCTGTGCACACAGCACTGACGGTGACTACACTCTGAGTAGCAATGACTGAAGGCACAGTGTACTACTTAACCATTACTTAGCATTTAGGATTGGCTGGACACGAGGTCTAGAATCGGGCAATTCCAGCTCAGGGTTGTCATCAAGAACTCAGTCTCTTCATCCTTCTGCTTTACTATCCTAGCATGTTTCAAGCATGTTGCTTTTTGAGCAAATGTAGTTTATGCAGTTCCACTCCTAGGGAAATTATATCTAAAGGTAGGAAGCTGAGTAACTTGTGTGAGAACATTAGGGTCCCTTAACAGAGACAGAAGTCTTATTTTCCCAACTCTTGCAGTAGATTTTCCCTGTTAGTCAGATTCCTTTATTTGCTGACAACTGAGTGTATGTAGCAGTTCCTGTGCCAAGAGAGAATGCAAATGAAAGGGCCCGAATCTTTCAGTCTATGCAGGAATAGTGGACAAGGGAGAGGGGCTTGAGCAGGGCTGATTGGTAATCAGATAAGTAATCTACTGGAGCTTTCAGATGATTTTTCACATGAATAAATGGTTTAAATCGGAATGGAGGAGAAAAAAGAAGGAAAATATCAACTATTTGATGCTATCAAAAACTTTCACTGGGGTCCAGCCAAATAGCTCAGCAGATTAAAGCACCTGCTTAGGTAGATGCGGGGGCTGGGAGTTTGATCACCAGAGGGGCACACTGAGATGGCAACTGAGACTGAGCATGGTGGCGTGAGCCAGTATACAGATCCCAGCTTTTGGGAGGCTGTAAACAGGAGGATTACTACGAGTCCGATCTACACACTGAGACACTGTACACCTTGTAGACCCTCTCCTAAATAACCAACCAACAAGCAAAAAAAACCCAAAAACTTTCATTGGTATCACACAGCTGTACTCTTAGATCTTCAGAAGGCTGAGGTAGGAGGTTTACTTGAGCCCAGAAATTTGAGGCCAGCCTGGGTGACCTAGTGAAACCTCCTCTCAAACAAAAGAAACAAAACAAAACTTTCCTTAGTTCATTCTTCATATTTTGAGAAATGTCTGTTGTTCATTTAGGGCAGACGACAGCCCGTTGTTGTATGATTTAAGTTACAATATTTGATACAGCATGACTTCAGGCAAGATTTATTTCAAATACGTTGGAGCTTGCTGGTTTTTAGCTAGTAGTTTCATAGTACTCTCTCAGGCAGCCAATGTACTCAACTACATTACTTATCTGGTATCACTGAACATCTCTGGTGTGAGATGCTCAGTAGCTTATTCATTTTTAACACTTGAAATCAAATACATGATGAAGATGTACATTTGTTTAAAAAAGTAGAACAGATAGTTCAAACAAAATGCTATCAAGTGACTTCAACTCTAGGTATTTTTTTCAGGAAAAATATGTAATGTTCTAAGTGTTTTAATTTATTTCATATTGTATCCAGTGGTTTATTATCACAAAAGGGTAACTCCAAAAAGAATAACTTTATACACAATTTATATTTTTCAGGATAATAATAGAGAGAATACTAAATAATCTAAAAATGACAAAAATTTCAAAACATAGAAAATTATTATTCTACATACATAGCTCATTCAATGCACATCTTTAAACTTATTTTATTTGAAGAATTTACAAAACCGCTAATAGCTAAAGACCTCTTCAAACAGAAATTGACAGTGGAAGCAAATTCTTGAAGTTACAGGATCAGCATAAGTAATTTCTGATCTGTTCTCAAATTTGCTGCTTAATGACTTCTCTTTATTAACTGATAAAATTCTAAGGAGTCATTTATAAAAATAATATAACAAGAGAATAACAATTGTATGAACATTTTAAAATTTTCAATAAGTAAAAGGTTAATTATCCCAGTAGATATTCATTTGCAAGGCACACATAAAACTTATTAAACTAGAACTAATACAATGTATTTGATTTGCATGAAAACTAGCATGTAGTCCGAATGACACAAAACCTTATAAAAGTATCTATATTTTAAGATAATTCATTTCTAGCAAAGATATACTAGTATCTGCCTAAGATAGATTCCATAGAATAAACACTAAAATTATGTTTTACTTAGACCTCTGACTGTTTTATTTGAATACTTTTACTAAATATACTTTAGTATTTTATTTAATATATACTAAAATTCTTATTTTAGGATCATAGTCAGAGTGACATGGATATTGCTTGCTGATTTTAGTCAGGTTTATATGGAGAAAGAAGAGCAAAAAGCCTATTTAAAAAGTTTTCAGTTTTTACTAGAGAGAAATTTCCTGCATACCTAGAGCAGAGGAGAGTTTGGTTGCAGAAATGATTAGCACTACAGAGAAGCCCAACTCTTGACAATGGATAACAGGGAAGATGGCTTGAGGGTATGTGAGCAAGGTCCCTCCCTTCACTGGAGGAAAATTTCAAAGGGGCAAGATCTCTTTGTGAAGAGAGCCCCAGGGCACTCTGATTGAAAATTATCTGCCTAGAGAATTTGTTCCTCAGGATTCAGTACACAGTGCTCATCTATTCAGGCTCTTGGAAACCTCAACAACCATGATACAAGGGAGACTGGCTACAGTTTGAGCCAGCAACAGATCTTGCCATTTTCCATTTGGTGCTGATTTTGAAATTGTGCAGAATATAAGGTCAGGGAGGCTTTCACTGGATTTCAGAGAAGGCTTGGGAGATGAGGCAGTGTGTGCTGAGAAGGCAGCATAGGAAGCCGTGAGAATAAAGTACAGTTGAGTCTCCAAAGACTTCAGAAGCCAAGTGTATGAAACCTCTGAGGAAAGCTGCAAGGAATCAGCAAAGCCCACCTCAAAGAAAAACAGGAGTGCTGCACAGCTTTCAGCAATGCCAGCAGGGAGGCCATCTGAATCAGGGCTCCTCTCACCATTCCCTGCCCTGGGTACTATCCTTCTGGGCTTCAGTCTTGCTTTGGTGCAAATTGGTTTCAATACTCCTGTTTCTCCCTTTTGCAATGTTTTTTAGGCAATGTATAACTTTCTTTTATTTTTCAGTGGTGCTCCTGGGTAAGAAGAAATTCACCTTAATTGTGAGAGAAAACTTTCAATTTGGACTTTCCAGCAATGCATAAAGATAGAATAAATGAATTTTGCATAAAATCTTTTGGCAACCCTCTTGAACATAGGAGAGGCTTTTGAGAGGTGATTAGATTACAATAAACCTCTTCTTTAATTTGGGGGTGTTGGGTATTATGTCTCAGTAATATTGGAAGTAACTAAAACATTGTGGAAGCTATAACTATGTTTATGCTACAAACCTAATAAACCATACGTATATATTTTAAGATACATCATTTTTTCTAGAAAAAGAAATACCTGTGTCTGTCTGATACAAATACTACAGAATGAACACTGAAAATCCTCTATAGTCTAGCACTGGAATACAAATCCAGTTAGCATAGCTTATGTTGTGATAACAAGCAAACTTAGGGTAGCAGCTGGCTAATTCAACAACACTCATTTCCCACTAAAGCTCTGTGGCCATTTTTGCTTGGTAGAAAGTTCAGCTCACTGCAGGCATTCGCAAGACAAATGTAAAGGAGAATAGCTTCACTTCAACCACTTTACTAGGAATACAGAAAGAGGAAAAAGAGGGCCCGACCAATGATTTACCTTCCTTCTTCTAAATGAACAGCTGAATTCTGGCCATTGTCAGATCACTCTTTTATATATCCTTTTTTTAATCTGTTAAATCAAAGCACAGATAGAACACAGGGAGCTTTGTGAATAGAAATTGAAAGTCTGCCATAACTTCACAAATAGTCATTCCTTACACATATAGAAACACAAATAAACATTTACTTTTTGCAGTCTTTTTGATCATTACTCCATGACTTCATATTTTCTATCTTTTGCAAATATTGTCATACCTTCCCTCCACTGTTTATTTTCCACATTTCCCAAGCCACACAATTCTTATTATCATAATACTAAAAATATTTTTGTTTGTGACAAGGCCTCACTGCTGAGCATTGTGGCACACTCCTGTCACCCTAGCACCTGGGAGGCTGAGGAAGAAATCTTACTGCAAGGTTGAGGTCAGCCTGGGCTACACACCCAGGCCAGCCTGAACTACATAGCAAGACCCTGTTTCATGAAACAAAAAGCAAACAAACAAACAAACAAGCAAACACCAAAAAACAAAAATACCAAGTCTTTCCAATAGTGCAGACTGGTCTTGAAATGCTATGTAGCCCAGGATGGTCTTGAACTCATAGTAATCTTCTTACCTCAGTCTCCCAAGTATTGGGATTATAGATTCATGTCACCATGTCCCACTTAATACTGAAGAATTTGAACTAGTAAATATTTAGTAATTTTAATAATTTTATGCTTTTGTCAACACTTTTTTTCCTCTGTATTTTAGGAAAGGGTCTACAAGGTGTTCAGGGTCTCACTACTAGATTGGACTCCTAGTGATCCACCTGTTTACAGCCTCCCAAGGGCTGGGATTATAGGCACATGCCACCACGCCCTGTCTCAGTTGCCATCTCCGAGTGCCCCGGGGGTGAGGCCAGCACAGAATGGTTAATTTTTTTCATAAGCCTCTTCCTTCTCTTTGTTTTGTTTGCTGGATATCATGGGGTGAGACGCTTTCCTACCATAACATGTCTGTCTTGGAGTCAGATAATCATGCATGAATTGCACCCTCTTACAGTGAACAATGTAAACCTTTCCTCCTTTCAGTTGTTGGTGTCAGATGTTATGTCCCAATGATGGGAAATTCACTAACATATACAATGAATATCAGTGAAGTGGGGCCTTTCCTAGGGTCATACATAGCTGCGAGTTTCAGAAGTCCTTGCCCTTTGTTTCCAAGAGGATTTTAAAAAGATTTGGGAATGCAAGATATAGATGCTCTAGATTATTGCAAGTAGAGATTGATGGGCTATTCTGGTGGAAGTTCAGAAAACTAAAAGTGATAAGAAGGCAGAAAATACAGGCTATGTTGATGAGATTTCAGGTGGGAACAAGGACATAATTGGAAAATTAAGTAGACATGAAAATTTACTTCTGGCAAAAAATTTGTCTTCATAGTTTCCAGGTCATAATATTTTTTGTAAGAATACATTTAAATGTTACAGACTAATTTATTTAGTAGAGGAAATTTCAAGGCATCCCAATGTTTGAACTATGTCATTGATGTTGCTTACTGGTGTTAGACAGATCTATAGTGAGAAAAAGAAGAATAATTTGATCCAATGATATAAAAAATTTGCAGTTGGATGAAAAAGGAAGGCTTTCTAGAGCTAGAGCCAAGGAGACTGGTTGCTGAAAGGCTAAAAAATTAGCCGAGTAGTTTGCACTGAAAAACAAGAAATATGCCTTGAGGGTCTCTCAGGAATTGGACAGACCATACACATTAAGGGCTGAGGGCTATGAATAGGTAAGGTCTTTAAAACATTTTGCTTTGACTAAAGAACTCCAGTGTACCCTGCTTATTCAGATGCTCAGAGGCTTTTGCTCCACAGCCCTCAGGCCGTGCCATCTTATATGCTTTTGGCTTTCCAGTTATATAAAATGCAGGAGTTATGGGGTCAGCTAAGCTTCATGCAGGTTTTCAGAAGGCTTCAGAGAGCAGTTAGAATACTTGATGGGGTCACGGTCCCTGTAATGAAGCCCTCAGAGGTTCGTGCACAAAGTTCTGAGAAGAAAGTCAGAGCTCTAGTGGAGATGCCAGATTTGTGTGAGGCATCTGCTGAAGAGAGCAGCAACCAAGAAGAGGAGACAGCCTATGAGAAAAGCCACATGGTCTGCAATAGCCAAAACCACAGTGGAGGGGCTCTCTAGGCCCCTCAGAGCTCAGACCTCAATTCTGCATGTCTGAGTACTGTTCTTCTCTCTTTCCTTTTGGAATGAGATATAACATATTTATCAAGTATTGTATGTTCAGGGGTAGAGAGAGATGGAAAGGTGATTGGGTCATAGGTGTGCTATACTCATCAATGGATTAATTCATTGATGAGGTCATAGTTAAATGTTGCTAAGAGGCCAGTCTTGCTTGGATGAGGTGGCTACTGAGTTGTACAGCAGATCAGAGCGATATTGTTCATAGCCTCTTTGTGCTCTCCACTTCCTGGATTACATGGATTTAGTTTCCTCTGCCACCCCCTTTCACCAAGCTGTTTCTACTTGAAACAGTCAGCCATGGACTGGATACACCAGTACTGTGAATCAAAATAAATCTCTGTTCTTTTAATGTTGATTTTTTTTTTTCGGAACCGGAGATTGAACTCAGACCCTTGTGCTTGCCAGGGAAGTGCTTTTTCCACTGAGCCATCTCTCCAGCCCCTCTCTGTTCTTTTAAAATGTGGGCACTAAATATTTTGTCTCTGTGCTCCAAAACTAATATGAATACATTGAGTTACATTAAAGCTTATGATTCATATGTTAGGTGCATGTGTTAGTTAATGATATTTGAGATACATAACTGAGTTCTTTGCAAGATCTAGGTCATGACTGACTGGATTCATTGCTTTGAGCCTGTGCTAAAGTGCACATCATGTTGGGAGCACATGGTGTAACAAAGCTGCTCATCTCAGGTGGATGCAGTAGCACACACCTATAATCCTCGCACTTGGGAGGCAGCAGCAGGAGGTTCATGAGTTCCAGGTCAGGCTAGACTACAGAGCAAGATGCTGTTCAAACAACACATAATGTCACCATCAATAAAACCTAACTGTTCATGGCCAGGAAAAGAAGTGAGCAAGGAGGAAATTAAGCATGGGGTAAGCAATCATCTTCAAAGGTATATGCCTAAAGTCCTTCCACTAGACCCTACTTCTTAGAGTTTCTTCCACCTTTCAGTTGTACTCTCAAGCCTCTATTATCAAAGGCTGGCACTATTTTACTGAACTATCTCCCTCACCCATTGCTTTTTATATTGAAAAAGGATCTCAATAAGTTTCTCAGACTTGCCTCAAATTTGAGATCGGTTTTACAACCAGAATGCTGGGTTTATCCACAAAGGCAGGTATGAGCCACTATGCCTTTAGATAAGTATTTAATATAAAGTTATAAGGTAACATTCAAGATCAAAAACACAACACTATAAAAATATTATCTTCCAAAATTGTTATTCACAGGGTGTGACCAAAATACATGGTAAATGTTTAAGCTTAAAAGAATTATTACTGTAAAGGACAGTGTAATTAATTAAACCCAACAACCATCCCCTTTTGTTTGAACACAGTCATCCCATCATTCTTGTCACTTCCTGAACCAGCTCTTTCAAGAAAAATTTTATAACATGTGATCAAAAAATTAGTGAATGGTGAAGTGTCATCCAGGGGAAATTCAGGATTGCAAGGACATTATAGGGGGTCTTTAGCCACATTATTCTTTAGATATGGTACCATGGAACGGTGGCTCCTAAAGTGAAAAGAACACAAAATGTAAGTGTTTGGAATCAATGCAGGATACCAAGGAATGGATCAGTGCAACTGAGGACTTCTGTAAGTGCATCAAAACATGCCAGAACGACGGAATAAGTGTGACTAAAGTGATGAGTGACCTTTTGAAGGACATTTCTCTACTAACTTTGTTCAAATCTACACATTCATTGTATTTACCATTACAGCTCCTAAGTATCAATTACCCGATTATGAGTTTATCTGATTCCTCAAGGTATGAATTTGTAGCTTACTTTTTTAAAACTACCACTTGACGCATTGAACTATTAATTAGATTATCTGTTCTCATGTACTGAAGAGCCACGAGGTGCCAGACACATTGGTTGTTTTGCTTCAGTGACTCTTTAAAACATAAAAGGTCCAGGGAGATGGCTCAGTAGAGTAAGCACTTGCCTGGCAAGGGCAAGGGCCGGAGTTCAATCTCTGGTTCTGAAAAAAAAAAATTAAAAATAAATTTAAGTGATGATTAGTAATTTTCTATTACAAGTAAAGAAAATGAATACAGGAGGGATCAATTTGCTTTAGCTCCTAGGAATTTAGTCTCATATCTGGGATTTGAGTCCATGTCTTTTTGAAGGAACATTCTGTATTCTTAAGTACTAAATGCACAGTTTCTCAAAGAGCAGGTACTCACCGAGTGTTGAATTTATTTGTTGAGTATAAGTGATTTGATATTAAAAATTGAATAAGTTATGAATAATAAAGCACTATCTTGGGTACTTAAAGAAATATAAAATCTCAGCCTGATTTAAGATTAATTGTATAAGGAGGTAACTTATAAAACTAAAACTTTTTTAAGTAAACGGCATAATTTTGATCATAGTTATTTTTCAAATTTGTGATTAATTGAAGATAATATTCTAAATACCCAGTTGAAAATTAAGGATGAAAAGATTACAATTAAGAAATTGGGTAGCAGTAAGTTAAATTGCTAGAAAACAGGTCATACAACCCATACAAAGACCTTTGTCTAAACGCAGGGAAACCACCAAAGAATTACACTAAGTAAAAGGGTTAAGAAGAGTATAGTCTGAAAAAAAATGAGTATCTTTTAATAACTATAAGTATATGAGTTTTTAAAATGCCATACATAATATCCATGAAATTATGTTGCATAATGTAATAACACATTATCTACCATTAACACATTATAACTATGTCATTTGGAAGGCTAATTTTTTTTGTGTAAAACCACTTAACTACATAAAATTGAAAATAATGATTATTGTAACTACTTCAGCTTTTCATCTTTAAAGGTTCAGGATTAAATACTCCATATGCAGTTATTTTATGGTGATATGTATTTTTATGGAGTGGTCATATAGTCTTCTAAGTAATAATTGTCTTAAAATTCTCAAATAGATAAATCATAAGATCTTTTCACATATTAACTCACAAAGAGTCAAGGTGAGTCATTTAACACCTACTTATATTGCATATAAAGTTGAACATAGAATTTGGAAAAAACCTAAAAAGAAAACACTAAATTTCAGGGCAGTGGCTTGCCAGATAGTTCAGTGGATTAAAGTGCCTGTTTAGGCAGAGTCAGGGCTGGGGGTTTGATCCCTGGCATGTGGTGCTGGCTCCACCCCCAGGGCATGCTGAGATGGATGTGGTGGCCCAAGCCGGTAATCCCATCATTTGGGAGGCTGAAAACAGGAAGCTCACTATGGGTCCAATCTGTGTAGTGAGACCCTGTAGATCCTGTACTAAATACACAATAAAAAAATAAATAAATTAATTAATTAATTTCAGGACAAACTTTAGTGCTAAAGAATATAGTTCCATCATAGTTATCTAATATACTTAAGCCAACTTTTATGAAAAGCTCCTTTCTTTTAAAACACTGCTATCAATATATATGTATGTATATATATATATATATATATATGAGGTAAATGGTGTAAAAGATAAATTCTCAAGGCATTATAGCAGTGTACCAATGAACTCTTTCTATAATATAAATAGTATGGATAAAATATCTGTAGAGTATGCAGAATAAGGAAAGAAAACTGGCAACAGGACCTTAACACATACTTGTAAGCTTTTATTTGCTATTTTTGCATCTATGTCTTCTATTTTACACCCCTTTAATGTTGAAGATGTTATAGAAACTATTCTGTTAGCAAAGAAACCTGGTACTATGTCTGGTAAATGTCACTTAAGAAACATGTTAATTCTAAAATCAAGTAACTTAATTAAAAAAAAAAAACCTTGCTATCTGCTTCAAAAAGACTGTAAACATGTTGGTGAAAACTTTTACGAATGGATATTAGTTAAAGGCTACCTAAGTGTTACTCATTTAGATAAACAACCTTCTTTTAAAAAAGAGAATACAGAATGGTTAAGAAAAAAAAGAAAAGAAAAAAGAAACATTAAAGTGGTACAGAATTTCACTAAACAAAATAATGGGAATTTGACAGTGGTTGTTGTATTATATATTATCTTCAAATTAGTTGTTTAGATTGCCAGATATAAACATGCAAAACTGGGGGGGAAAACGGAAAAAGAAAAAATTTAAGCATTTTATCTTTCAAGAGACCAGCAGAAATCAGCAGTACCATTATCCAAGCTGTTCTGTTTATATACACATCACTATCTTTTTCTGTCCTTTTGTCCTTTTCCTCATCCCACTTTTTTCTTACACTCTTCTCTGCACTGTTTTCTCCAACATTCATCCACTATGACTTCTACGTGTCATTGGCTTATTTTGTGTAGATGGTTTATTGATGACCTAGATTCACTATTTTAGCTATGTAAACAGTACAAAAAGTCTTGTGTATTTCCACGACATTCATTGACAATATTTACTTGTTAAAACACTAACTACAGGGCTAGCGAGATAGGTCAGTGGACTAAATGCCTGCTTAGGCAAGTGCAGGCACCAGGATTCGGTGCCCGCCACCACATCCAGCACCAGCCCCAACCCCAGCAGCAATGAGCTGACCACCAAGGCTGAGTGTGTTGGTGCACTCCTGTAATCTCAGCACTGGGGAGGCTGAAAACAGGAAGATAACAACTAGTCTGAGCTGTGTAGTGAGACCCTGTACAACCCCCCCCACACACACACTATATGTATATATTACATTTTGAATCTTAACTCTTGTATATTAATATATTCTTTTCCTGGATTTCTGATTATTCTCCTTTTTTTCCTGGTATTTACTGTTTTTCTCTTATGCTCTTATACATCCAACTCCATTTTTGTTCTCTTCACTATTCCTGGTTTCTCTAATTCTTTCGTTTCCTTCTTTTTCTTTTTGCTTCCAGTAGAATTGGCAACATTTCCCAACTTTTATCGGCTGAAAATTTAATTAACATGGTGTTTATTTTCTCCCAGATAATTAATAAAGTTGTTAGAGAAAACTTGGATGAACACCAAGCACCCCAGCCGACAGCCCCCCTATGTCGGGTATTCTGCCATTTATAATTACCTCTTTCTTATGGTCCTTAAGCAAATTTTCAGGGCTCATTCCAAAACCAATTTAAGTTAATTTGGAGGGAACTACTTTCAGAAACCCACCAACTGTTTCACACTGACATCTTATAGCTTAGATTCCGTAAAATATTTATACTTTACTGCTCTCTCCAAAACGGTATTAATAGAATTGACCATTTAAGTACAAGGAGGATAAAGACTGAAAGGTCTCCATGAGAGAACACATCCTCAACAAACATTTAAGACAAAGCTCTAATTGCATTATTTATGAGTTAAAGGAGAACATGAAGGAGGCAATTACTTTTCACCTTTTGTGCAACTGATTTCCTATTTTATTTAAGTTAATGAAATTACTAGTTGAGTCCAACTTTTATTAATCACGTTCCGGCACATAATGTTAGTAAAATATTTAAAAAGATTAAAATTTTGCCAAATTGAAGAATGCTTTCAAGTAAGTTTTACATTTATATTAGTTCAAAATTTTTCATTGTGAAATGCTGGTACTAATCCAGAGTTATTTCACATTTTTAACTCATCTATATAATATATATAAGTATATATAATATATATATTGCATATCCTTGTGTTTCTGTACAGTATATATTCAAATAATATTATAATTGGTTGTGTTCTCATATTTGAATGTGAAAGTCATTAAAAATCTAAAAGCCTGAATCTACACAAAACAATATTTAATAAAATTTACTCATTCCATTGGTTAAAAAAAAACACACACACACAAACGAAACTCTGAAATGGTAGCTATGTTAGGTTTATCCACCTGGGAGTATGATTCATAGCACCAGTTTATTTGCAAAAAAATTTTAAGGATTCATATTTCTTAGAAATAGGGTTTAAAATTACTTATATTATAAACATGTTGATTGTGGCAATAGTCCAAAAGAACATTGTGTGTGAACTGTGTAGATTAAATAATTGATTCACTTATATCTGTTTTCACAAAAAGACATCACAGTAAAACAGACAGCAATGTAAATGAATGACATTAATATAATTAGATTGTTATAGCACAACAAATCTATAGTTTGTGGAATTATAGTGTCTACTCAATTACTGGAAGTGGACATATATGCCAGTGATCATTTGTCATAGTTACAGTCAAGCTAAGTGTATTTATTAATAGAGGAAAAGTTCCAGGAACTCTAAAACCAGGGCCAATAAAGAAGCTTAACAGCCAGTAATCACTTCTTGTGTCTAATTAAAATATACAACCAAATATAATTTAGAGGTTTCAATGAATTTTTCTTTTGTTATAACTCACTAAGTAATTATGGTTGCTTAAATGTCCGTAATAGACTAAAAATGTTTCCAAAGAAAATAGTGTTGGCTTTCTTTTCTTAAACTTAGCATGCCATGTCTAAAATGCATGCACTCTTTCATTTTTATATGTGAGAGCCCAGTGACATATATCTAAAGGAATCACATAGAAGGTTAATATTAAATAGACATTTTCTTGGAATATGAAAACTGGCAACTATTTTCCTCCATGCTGTTTTTTCCAAGCAGCTATTTATTTTGGTTTCATAAGATGGGCTATTTTTACTCACAGGTACATCTCAGAATATAGATATAGCACTTTCTGCTGAAATTTGAAAATAAAAATAATCTTCCTCACAAATGCCTAATTTCATTTTGCAGATCTTTTCTCTGAAGGGAAAAATATTCTCAAACAACAGAGAAAATTTTTAAGATGTAAGTCAACCAAATCATTCAAGACAGTGCTAAGAATATATTTTTACTACTCTCTTTTATTAGGACCCATCAAACTAACAGTAAAGAAGCAGAAAATAGAAACAAAAATAATTTTTGAAAGATATAGGAAAGGGGTGGGAAAATCATGAGAAAGACCAATGGATTCAAAGCTGAACATAGAGGGGACATCTAATTTTAAAACATTTTATATGCATATATGTACACATATGTACATGTGACAGTCTCTTGACTAGACAGAAATAAAACATTGTTTTAGTCAATCTTTTTAAATACATTGATATAAAACTAATAAAAACAAAAGAACCTCACATGAACCATCTATGTTAGTTAAACTAGGTTTGTTTGTTTTACTTATACACAAAAGTCATCCTTTGAAAACACATAAGGCATAAAGAAAATGAACAATGTACAAGATACAGCCAAAGAAAAAGGAATGAAAAAAGAAACTGACATTGTAAAAAGAGAGTAAGTGAAGCAAAAGGAATGCTAAATAAACTCTAATAGAACATTTGAAGAGGATTATGGTGATACTGCATCAATATGAATATATGCTAATATGGAAAAATAAATAGAACAATAAATAGCCCTTAACATTTTTTGAACCCCAAAATAATAATAAAAATAATGGAGTAAAACTTACCAAAAACCTCCTTGAATTTAGAATAAAACACTGAAGGGATTAAGCTCTCAAACAAAAATATAGTGACACAAATATAAGCTTAACAGAAGAGGGCCAATTTTTCTAACAGAATTTTGATGGTGACAGTAGTTAAATAAATATTTAATGGCTATAATGTGCCATATAATGTTCTAACAAGTTTTGTGAGGCATTAAATAAAGAAGTCTTTGCCTCAAAGAATATATATTATGTTAAGGTAAACAATACTCAAATGCATTTCAAAGAAAATTAAGTGACCAACAAAATAACATTTTTCGGGACTTCTAACTATATGGTGAAGCATTTTACATTTAGAATTCTATGCCAATCTTTTCTTTCCTTTTTTTTTTTTTTTTTTTTGAAGGGTCTATAGGGTGTTCAGGGTCTCACTACTAGATTAGACTAGTAGTGATACACCTGTTTACAGCCTATCAAGAGCTGGGATTACAGGCTTGCGCTACCACACCCACTCTCAAATGCCATCTCAGCACGCCCTGAGGGCAGGGCCAGCATGGCAGGTCTGGGGATTGAACCCCTGGCTCCTGTGCCTGCTTGCAGGCACTTTAATCTGCTGAGTTATTTGTCTGGCCCTTACCAATCCTTTTGATTTAGTAATCTAATAAAAGGACAGTGGCTTCTTTTTCAAAAAATAGTTAAATAGAAACAGTACAGCCACTAAAGTACCAACTTGATTCATATTTGTTCATTTTCATTAAGTACTTTCACTGTAGGCAATTTTATGCCCCCAAAAGCAAGGACACAGAATTGACAAAAGATGTAAAAGAGTCAGCATTTTTAAAGTGGGATGAGCTAGATTCTGCACACTGGTATTGGGTATACCAATAAGATAAAATAAAATATTAAACAAATTTACAATTTAAATCAAGCAAATAGTCACAGAAAATGAAAATGATGTCTAAAGGAAAGTAGAGTTCACATTACCCAGGAATGTTTTCAGTTGTAGAAACTATTTTGTCTAAATTTTACCATGTACCAGAACAGATAACCTTATTACTAAGGTTAAGTGATAAAGGGCTCAGTCTCCCAAAAAGATCCTTTTTCCATTGTAAAAAAAAAAATACACATTATCAAATTTATAATCTTCTAAACAAAATATTTGGCAGCATTAAAGCAACTTCTCAAAAATATTAAAATGCAACCCAATGTAAATAGAAATAATTATATCTGATATGAAAATTTTTCAATAAGACAAAAATGAAAAAATTTTAATTTTTAGAATAAATTACTATAGGTTAATAAATGCATTTCATTCATAACCACTTGTGAGGCTTCATTTTGAGTCCCAGTGACAATTGCAATCAGACACTGACACCCAGACACCACAGATGGGGAAAGCTGTTTGAGCTATTATCCTGCCATGAGATTAAGTTGGATTTCAAAGAAATAAGGATAAATATCCAATATCATCATTTACTGAGAAGGTATAATTAATGGTATTAATGAAGTAAAATATGCTCAGCTTCAAAATAAGCAAGAGACTAATATGTTGTCTTTACTTCATCACATCCTTTCAATATTTAGTTTATATGTATTTCACAAGGTAATATAGAATATAGTAGCATATATAATTTACATAGAAATACAAATACATTAAGGAGGAATGTTTACTTATTTTACTGATAGACATGGGATCTCTAAACATTTAGTAAGGTGCTAGGCAATGTAACATGTATTGTCATGTACCATTTATATAATGGGACCCTAAGAGCTCAAAGACAGAACATCTTTTCCAAACATCTAACTTCCTTTCAGAAAATTCCTTTGCTTAAAGGTGAGTACAGCTTCTACTGTACATTAAGATAAGATTGTGGTTTACTTCCATTTCCTTATATATTTAAAGTCAGAGAAAAATAGAGAGGAAAAATAGAGAGGAAATAATTATTTACTTATTAGATAATTATTTAGCCCTAAAATATGTAGATGCTGAGTGACAAAGAAAACATAGTGAACTAAAATAACCGAGTTTCTAAAGAAAACTCTATGTACACTCTGGCAATGAGAAGAGATAAGACTACATTCATACAAACTGTTACCAATGAAATGTTTCTGTTTTCTTTTGCTTGTATTTTAAAGAAGGGTCTACAGGGTGTTCAGGGTCTCACTACTAGATCGGACTCAGTGATCCACCTGTTTACAGCCTCCTAAGAGCTGGGATTACAGGTGTGCGCCACCATGCCCAGTCTCAATTGCTATCTCAGGGAACCCTGAGGGTGGGGCCAGCAGGTCTGGGGATCAAACCTCCATGCTCTGCTCCTGCTTGCAGCCACTTTAATCTGCTTAGCTATTTGGCCCACCCTTTTGAAATGATAACATACAATTGGACAAAGACCCTATTACACCTCCTGCACCTGGGTCTCTCTGCGGTATTAATAAATAGGATATTTCAAAGGTATTTCAAGTTCACTTCTTAAGAAATTGTTATGCTGATTAAATATTTATTTTACTATTACACATATGCAAAACCAGAATTCAACAAACAATGTTATTAAGATATTTTTTCAATATTTTACCACTTTAGGCAATAGAATTTTCAGTTACCACCAACAGACTATATGGATGATGCACATATCAATTGGGTTCATAAATTTTGGATTTTTTTTCTCTTTGTTCTTACAATGTCAGGTTTTTTTGAGAGATAAAAGTTAGGTTCTACATCTTGAGGAACTCTCCACAGAGATATTTGCTCAAAAGCTTTCACTAATTAATCCCTGTTGACTTCAGGTTTTTCTAAATTGTCTGCCAAAAACAGAAGTAAAAAATGGTGGCTCTTTAGAGGAACAGTTTGGGAATGTAAGGATATCTTGGGGACAAAGATCCAAGTTAGACCTATTAAATGTAGTAGTTGCCTTAAATATTGATTATGTTACTGTAGATGTGTCTGGTCTTGACTTCTTAAGGTACATTCGTATGCAGCTCAGCTTCTTTGGGTCCTGTGGTTTTGCTGTGGGGGAACAGTCAGATTCCAGCCCCCTCTCTGCATTATCAGAACTGGGTGCAGAATTCTAACTCTCTCTGTTTCACCACATTGAACACCAACAAGGGTTCAGGGGCTGAGACGCAGGTAGATGCCCCCTGATTTCAGTTCTGTTAGCTGTGAAGTCAGGCTAATACCTATCTTGCGGGGGTATCCAGAGGATTAAAAAAATAGATTTTATAAAGCTCTTTAGAGATCCATGGATAAAAGGGGCTGCAGAGGCACACCGCTTTCTTATCTCCCCAGTTGCCACGGAGCCTGCGATTTCCCATGGCAAGTTGCATCAACTTGAGAAAAAGCAAGGGTGAGTGGTGGAAAATAGGAACATTGGCAACTGGAAGGAACAGATAGCACTAGCCCACGTGAACTGCACAGGCTGTCTCCTGGGAGGCTAGAAGATAGTCAGGATTGTAATTAATGGATGGAGATGTTGATTCTCTTTCTGGTACAACTGTGGCATTGCAAATTGGTGAAATTACACAGTTTGCATTCTGTAATTTTGTTTGACTAGAAAAAAATTAACTAGTAAAATTGCCTCTAGGAAAACTCAAAAGAAGCATAGCATCAAAATGTGTAATGCGAACAGCTTAACATTGATCTTGAAAGGTATCCTGCAGTTAACTATTTCATTTATAGGCTAGGAATTTCTACAAACCAAGTTAAGTAAGCGTTCTCTATAAAGACCCTGCTGGGCTTTGCCTACAGATAAAGATGTTGAATGAGGCATTGCTGGGAGTAAAGGTCTTTAACTTTTGCCACTTACATTGTTTTAAGTATCAAAATATATGCCGCATTGTTAATTCCTTTAATTTAAACAAGCCATATGTTGGCTTTTAAAAAGCTTATTTATTTCAACTAACTTCTTTTGTAAATATCACCTCTGAAAACTATGCAATTCTCTTCCCTAAAGAAAAATTAATTAGGTATTCCATATTGCTACAGTGTGACATAATGACATTAATTTCTTGTATATATGTTGGTGGCGGAGTAAGATAATAGAAGGAATAATTTTTTCCTCCCTTTTTTTCTGATAGTGGTAGAAATCACCAAAAGAAAAGAAAATGCAGAAGCTAAATAAAAATATGGGGATAGAGAGGGAAAAATCAATAAATACCTAAATTATTTAAAGAAACGCTACTACAGAATGTCTTCCTGTCATGCATCATTCCCTGGATCTGAAAGCAGACAGGTGAATTGTCTCCAGCCTGCGTTGGCTTGGGCAGTCTCTCCAGCATGCTCATTAGCAGCTCCAAGTCTAGGCTCCCTGTTAGTAGAAAGGCAGGGATCACAGCAGGGAACTTATATCTCAGGCTTCTCACATTCCTGCTCTATCTTAGCAAAGCTTTACAAAGCCTTTTCTGGCAGCTCATTAGTAGGTGCACTGATGCATAAGAGACAGTCATTAGAAGTGTTTTTCAACATTGGCTTTTGATCAGGTGACTAGTAGCACCATGAAGACATTTACTTACATTGTTTTCCATAAGAGATTCTGTTGCTATATTGAGAATGACATACATAAAAATGTTGAAAACTAGCTTGACCTTTCTATGACAAAAGAGGAGAAGAAAGAGAAACTCATCAGTTCTCTGAATTTTGCCTTTATGCTATTAAGTATGACGTCATACATGCGTGGACCAGAATCCGGCAACTGCTGGCTTTTGTTTTTAATAATCTAAGCCAAGTTCAAGCCTATCATTTGATTTAGGGTATGACAAGGGAACACTAGTGTGAGAAAATACAAATAAAGTGCCATATGCTTTAAAGCCTCTGGCAATGCTAGGCATTTTTTTTTTTCGACACAAGCTGACTTTCTAAATAAAGGCAAAATTTATCATACAAACATAGGCTAATAAACTATTCTAAAAAAGTTAGTAAACACATTTGAGGGCTGATTAAACTCTTAAAAGAACTTCCCTTGTAAAACTTAGTTAGAACTGTAGGGATAATTTTTTATATATAATAAAACCATAAGTTGGTGCATGGGCAGAACACATTGATCAGACAAATTAACCATAATAAAATATAACTGCATTTGCCATTAGTTTGCGAGTGTCTTATTTATAATATAAAGCAGATTTTTATGGTCAATTGTACCTTTGAAAGTATCTTTTATTGATCATTACCTTGAACACTAGCATGCTCATGTTTTTTTTTCCCCAAAGCATTGACACTTTGTCAAAACTTCATAAGAGAATTTTTATGTTATCAGTTCACAGAGTACATAGTTAACCACTGTTCCTCATGAGCAGAAAGGAACCATGTTAAGAACACACCCTGACATGTGGCTCAAAATGATAGGAAAGTTCCTCTGTCAAACTTTACTGAAACAAACTGCATCAGCTTAATCAGGTCTGTTCTTAGCAATGCAGGAACCTGACATGCCAATTACGTAAACTTTCAACTAAGTGAAGCCTCCTGCTGACTAATTCAGTGTTGATTGTTTTTACGCTACTTGGCCTTGAGTGCTTGTTAAGATTGAAGAAAAAAAGAACGAAGGAAGGGATGGAAAGAGGGGGCCAAAATTACAGGAATTCTCTCCTTCTGTCAAACACTCTGATGATTGCCAGCAATTAGTTAAGCTTCTTGGCGATAAAATGACAAGATGGAACTTGACCAAATACAATGTGTGGTGCTCCCAGGCATCTGCCCCAGCTGAAAGACATTACAATGTTTGTTAACCTTACAGGTCATTCCTGATTCACTTCTGCAGACAGAAAACAAGATTTATATAACACAGATCAATACTGCCCTAAGACTTTCGCCATTGAGGATGCTAGATGGAGGCACTTCTCTTTATCAGTTTACCATGACACTAATGTATTTTGCCTGTTTTGCCTGGGCAGTGATGAATCTGTTGGCAAGAGAAAACAAATAAGTTTTGTTGTTGAGAGACATGTTGTCCATGATTTGTCTCAGCAGACATGCCAACTTGCTGGCCAATTCATTTCCTATTTAATTTAAGTGGCATATCTGTCTTCCCCTTTCAGGTATGTCTTTTGTCTACTGCATAACCACGCTGACGGTGCTCTGAGAGAGTTTGCACTAGATCTTTGCAAGCAGATTGACAGAGCAGAGCCACGAACCAAACCTACTATAATTTTCAGAAGAATCACTTTGAACTATAGAACCACTATCAAAACCAGTATTTGCTACGAAAGCTATTCTATAAAATGTTTTAGCTGCATCTTACAAATAGTTCACACATTTAATGTTCCTTCCAAATCATAAATATGTAACAATTACCCTTTATAAACACAGAGCTTGTTTTCCAAACGGAGAAATATTTTGCTTTCTCTGTGAGACCAAACAAGTAGTTCTGAATTCTAAAATGTGTGGCATAATACAAAAATATTTTATTATGCTGGGCTTCAAGAAGATCCTATCCCTAGTTGTTTCATTACCTCAATTAAGTTTTCTCACCTTTGAGACACTGGGTAGTATTTAAGTAGCAGAGTGATAAAACTTATGGTGATTCATTTTAAATGCAGGACTTAGAAAATTTAATTTTAAATAAAGCCTCTCTTAAACAGAAAGGCACATACCTATCAGCAGGCAGCCTTGACACCTAACTAAATATTAATAGAAAAGTCAAGGAAGAAATGACTTTACATTTCAAATCATGACAAAACTGACGCGCTAGGAAAATACGCTCAGTGCTGAAACCGTAGCACAGTAACTCCTCAAACTCTGACAGTCCTTAAGCAATGGAACAGTTAACACAGCACCACACAGTCCACAAATGTGCCAGCTAAATCTCTGTGTCAGAACACATTAATTATACCAGTCAGTTTACCTTCTTCCTTCATAACATTTTTGATTAAAATTTCACACATTACAATGATATGTGTCTTTTCTACAAGCTGTGAAATTTACTCAGCCATCGATGCATTTGGATTTTATTCCTAAGATGCTTATAGTACATAAAAAGTTGACTTATGGTCTGTGAATAGTGAAATCAAAGACAGTTTCTTTTGGATAGACTTAGAAGTTTATACCAGCAGTGATGTCGTAGAGCAAGACATTCATTAGTAATATTGTACCCCCAAAAGCAATAACTTCTTTCTTAATATGTTGGCTCAAAATTTATAACTGTAAGGCTTAATTAAGCTGTAGATTATGGTTTGAAAGGTATAGTCAATGTAATGAATCCCTGAAGATGAAAAATAAACAATAAAAGATAATCAAAACATTTATCTATTTAATGGATTTATATAGTTGTGTTATAAATGTTATTGAGCAGATGTGTAAATATTAATAAAATAACGTAGTGATAATTGTGAACCCATTCAAATCATGACTATCTAAATTGACTTGCCATCCTTAGTTGTATTAACTCTTAAAACTACAGAATGCAAGTTTCTTTTCAGGTCTATCACTTTGAAATTCAGTCATTTTTAAGATGCAGCACTGTAGTTCTAGATCCTTTATTTTTCTGAATGGCTATGAAATGCAAGAATTCAATAACTTAAGTCTAAACCAAAATTTCTGTAGCATGGTAACAGTTCTAACAATTTCATCATCAGTCATGTCCTAGAATTGCTCTTTTCAGAGGATTTTTTTGTTTGATAACTATTTAGAAAATAAAAATGGGTGTGTTTTTATATATGTATGTGAGCACTTTTATTACACACATGACTGTGTGAAGGTCATTTGTACTGAAACTGCTAATGATAAAATGTGAAATGTTTTCCAAGGACCGGCCAGTAGCTCAGCAGACTAAAGCACCTGCTTAGGCAGAACACAGCAGCCAGAGTTCCATCCCAGACATGCTGTGCAGGCCTATCGCTGGGGTGTGGTGAGATGGCCATTGCAACTGGGTGTGGCGGCACGTGTCTGTAATCCCAGTGCATGAAAAGCTGAAAACAGGAGGATCATTATGAGTCCAATCTACATAGTGAGGCCCCGTAGATCTGTACCAAAAATACATTAAAAAAATGTTTTCTACTCAAAAATACAATAAATTCCAAGCATATTTCTTATTAAAGCAAATGTATGATTTATTGAATTTGGCAATTCTTTTATTATATAGAAAATAAATGGGGGACCTATGAGTTTTTTTGAGATAGGTCAGCCATCTAAAGCGCCTGCTTAGGAAAACTTAGGCAAGTGTGCAGAGAGCACAGTTCATTCTCCAGCACCACATTCTGCTCCAGCCCTGCACGTAGGTTGGGCTGAGCTGGCAAAAAAAAGAAAAAAAAAAAGAAAAGAAAGAAAGAAATAATAAAATAAATGTAGTGCAAGAGCACTATTTCCTTTTTTAAATTTTTTTAAGTTTTTTCCATAATTTTATTGAGAGACAAATAGCAATGAGACAGTTTTAAATCAAATTAGCAGGACAGCTTCATTAATTAACACATTGCATACTCTCTTCCTAGTGGTTATTTGCTGTACAAGATGTGGACATGATT
>NDGN011443743.1:0-10694 GCA_002564285.1 Tympanoctomys barrerae
AAATAAAAGGAATAAGAATAGGCAAAGAAGAAGTTAAATTATCTTTATTTGCAGATGACATCACACATTGAAATATTATACCTAAGCTACAGCAATCTGTTTTCATAGCAGCAATACAACCATGGTTGAATTCCTATTGTTTTGTTTGGTGACGTCCTGTATCATTTCTAATGCTTTGTTTGTTTGTTTTTTACTATTTTGTATTTTCACAAAAATATGCTGCAATCCCACTGCTGGATACATTTAAATAAAGTGGTTCTGTTGAATAAGCATTGATACTCTGATGTTCACTGCAACACTTCATCGTAGCCAAAACATGCCATACAGTATCCTCCCTCACTCAGGAGCAGATGAAGTGCAGTATGTCCATGCCATGGGGCAGTAAGCAGCCTCCTAAAAGGATGCTATCCTGTCATTTATAACCATATCCTGTCCATTTACAACTGGATATTATTATACCAATCAATGTAAGCTGGCCACAAATAGTGAATGTTTTCATTCACATGGGGAGTTTTAAAAAGATCATTTCATAAAGGTCAGAGTAAAATAGCACTTTTTAAAGGCCAGGAAGAGTAGCTGGTTGGAGGGTGAATGGCAGTGTGATACGAGATACAGTTTCGTAGGAATGAGAAGTTTTGGTATATTGAATAGAAGGGTGCTCTAGTCACAAAATGTGCTCCACATTTCAGAAAGTTATGAGAAAATATTTTAAAAGTAGTCATCAAAAAGTATCTTTGAAACAGATATATTTAAAATAATGTAAAGATTGAACCACCCATACATATGCATCAAAACTACATGTTACTGAAATGATATGTTCATTGTTAATTTACATAAACTTTGCTAGTGAATTTTCTTTGGAAACAAGTACATGCAAACTGTATATGCTATGAAAATGTCTTGAGTAGAAAAATTAAGCAAGTATAAAATATGTAGTATTCATTCAATATTTTCAAATTCATCCAGCCTGTTTCATATGAGAATTGAGATATATTATTTATTATTAAAATCAGCAAATTTGAAAAATCATTCTTTCATATTTAACTAAATTTGCAGGTATCATAATGTTTAAATTACAAGCTCAAATGCATTTTGAGATGTATAATATTATCATGGAATGGCAAAAATAAAGTTCCTGGAACCAAAATTACATGATACCCTGTGCCATCCATATCTATCGTTTCATCGTTCTTGGAAGCCCACAGATAACAAAATATAAAGATAATGACATTTAATTCTTCAGTGCGACTATGCATATTTACAATAACATATGATTAAAACTCATGGGATATTTACTTTCTATTGATAGATGTAAATTTAATATATATATATATATGTGCATACATTAAATTGCCATGAAAGGCTCTCTCAATTTCTATTTTACATATACTACACTGGAGATGTGAAAACGCTTAACCACAGTTTTGTCAGACTCCTTTGCATCCAGCTTGTTAGATATGAATTAGATTCTCCTTTTAAATACATGCCAGTGAAATTGAGAGACATAGTTCCCCCATAAATGCCTTCTTCCTTCAACTCTGCACATCCCAATCCTTCAGAAAGGTCACAGTTCTTCTGCTGCAGGGGGATATAGCACCCCTTCTCGGGTTCTCCGGAGTCCCATTTCACCTGACACTGATTCAACTTTGCTCGTCATTTCAGTGTCCAGGTAGTTGCCATTTGCCAGCACAGGAGGAATTATGGCCTATCCTGAACCACCAGGCTTCTGAACGAGCAATTCCGAGCTTGAGCATCCCTGTGGAGACACATTGTAGAAACGGCTCCTGTACTCTCTCCATTTCCTACCTGGCTCACCCACTGAGGAAGATGCAGGGTGTTTGAATCAGTGTATTGATCTGACTATCCCAATGCATACCTAGTGATATTTTCTGAGTCTCCTTGAGAAAAAAATTTAAGTAAAAGCCATTTAACTCTGAATTATTAGACAGAGGAATTAGGAAAAGTGATTTGTGAGAATACTTGGACTACAACAAGGTGCAAGCTATGAAAAGTGAAGTTAATTTTATTTTGCTTGCTTTTTTCTGTGGAAAGACATGCTTGTGTGTTCTTTTTGACTTGAGTTTCTCCTTTTTGCACTACTTTTCTGATTTACTCTAAGCAATCTCCTTTCGTCTTCTCCCTCTTCTTTTATTTATTATTGCAATCTCTCATATTTCAATGATTGTCTCTCATTTTTCATCCCTGTAACAATGCTGGCTCATTCAACTCCAGGCACTAATGTTTATTGGGCCCTGAGATAACAGATTCCTCTAGGTCGAGACCTGAAAGAGCTGTCAGAATGAGAGATATTCTCCTAAAAGAGCTTTACTTTTACCAATTCATAGAAGGCCAGAAATTTTGCTTTCTTTGATATATTCTGGGCTTCTTGGGGTCTTTCCAAAGTTTGGAAAATCAGTTCCTACATAAATAGATAGAGTAATAATAACTGGCTTTGCAGACCCATGTGACGCCCAAGCAGCTTTCTAAAATGACTCTACATCACAGGCCTCAGGAAAGCACTACACGGGCTACCAGCGTGGTCTTTCTTGCTGTGGGAAATGGCTAATTATTTTCATGTGAGGAGTCAGGGAACTTTGGCTATTTTCCTGCTTTGCTGCTTAAGCCATGTTGTGATTCAAAGAAAACGGATAATTGAGTCAACAGGGAAACCTCACAATATATACCTATCAAATGAAAGGGAATGTCTTGGAGCTTTATGATGCACTTGTAACAACGTATGTTTACTCCACAGAACTGGGGGCTACAGCACTTATTATGTCAACCCAAGGCTTGTAGAAAACTTTATACACATAAGAGTCAGCAAGAGAAGGTTCAGAACTCAGTTTTATACTGCAAATTGTTTACCTGAAATATTTTTAGTCCTGTTATTAAAACTGAGTGTTCTATCTCATTTATAGTATTAAAAAGGTACAAGGAAGAGCAGGTAACATATGACACATATGCATGCATGGTTCAATCTTTAAATTATTTTATATACATCTTTTTCAAAGTGACTTTCTCATGAAAACTTTCAAGTCTTTCTTCTGACTGTTTGAAACACGCAGCACATTTTGTGGCTAGAGTGCCCGTACTACGTTCAATAGCACAACAAACATTCTCACTCATCGATGTGCAACTTTAAATAAACTGGTTTACAATTCCATTCACTCCCCAACCAACTACTCTCTGGCCTGTAATAAATACTATTTTACTCTTTTATGAAAATGAACTTTTTAAAACTCCCCATTGGAATGATAACATTCAATACTTGTGGCTTAATGAGTTCATATCCTTAAAGAACATTAGAAAAAGACTTTTGACCTACTGAACTTAGCTGTGACTAGCGTGGCTCTTCTTTACTGATGTCATTAAGTTGGCATCTGAGATATATTTTTGATTAATTTGAATCCTCAGCACCTATTTAGTTTACATGAAATAAATTATAATTGTTGATTAATCTTGAATGGCTCTTAAAAAGATGTCTTTCTATACTTGAATAAATATTATAAATTATTATAATATAAAATGTTGTGAAAAAATGGTATTATATAGTTCCTGATTGGAATGACATTAAGGAAATGCACAAGCATTAAAATTTTCTTAGCTCTGGAAATGACCAGCAGGTTAAAAGATTCAGTATAAATTATCTGTGGAACCAACATAGAATAAAAAGTTATGGGAATATTGTGTCTGAATAACTATTTTCTTTCTCTCTATTCCTCTTCTAGCTACTCACATGTACACACTGTTGTCAGCAATTCTTAAGTCTTGTGGTCTGAAATCCTCAGAACAAGTACAGCCCTTTGCCTACAGGCAGCATGTGCACACCTCTGTTCCAGGTGAAATCCTTCACGCTACACATGACTCCTAGCACTGATTGAACAATCCCACAAATTTCCACCTTTTCCTTATTTCCACTGACTTTGTGATGTCTCTTAATGAACAGAATTTCTTCAACTCAAGAGCCTTCTCCAGTCAAACAAAAAGGGTACACATTTAAAATCTTCATGAATTGTACCATTATTTATACATGGGAAACTATCCACAAATTCACAATTACTAATGTAACTGTCACTCTACATTGCCCTCATGGTGAAAAGTAGAATGGAGGAAAATTCCTTCCTTCTTGGTGGTGTCTGCTCACTTAATCCCCAGCTATCGCTGCTATCATTTACTGAAGATTGAATTTCATTTTGTAGAAATACTGGGAACAGACACAAAATGTGCATTATTATTATCTCTTCACTCAGCATCCCTCTTTTAACAGCTGTTCCTCCTTTTTAATTTTGTGTAGTTATCCACTGAAGGGACAAAGCACCATTTTTTGAAGTTGGTTGGATACCCTATTGGTTTTCAGTTTTGATTCACAGAAGATGGTCTGCCAGCACATGGTACAATAAATGTTTTATTTTTAGGTATTGTAATATATTAATAAGAATGTGCTGCTGTGGTTTTGCTTTTTCCTTCTGTTCCATCCTTCTCTTCTTTTTTTTTTCTCCCTTTTTGGAAGATTGAACTAAAGCCTTGTATTTTCTAATCATACATTCAATCATAGGCTAAATTCATACATATTTTAAATTTTAAAAATGTTACATTGATCCATACATTCTTTAAAAGATTGTGTTTCTGAATTTATGTCTAAATCTTTTCTGACTCAAAGGCATGTAGATTATTTTCTCTGCAATTTTTTCTATAAAAATGCTCTCCTTGATTTTATTTTTTTTTCACCGAAAGACTTCTAGATTTAATAACCAAATTCTGTAGTATAGTTAGATTAAAAAATACCATTCATTTATACAAATAATAGACTCACTTAAAGAGAAATTACGGAAACAACACCTTTCAAAAAAAACATCCAAAAAAATGCAGCATCTCGGCATCAATCTAAGAAGGAAGTAAAAGACCTTTACATTGAAAACTACAATATACTGAAAAAAAGGAGATCAGAAAATACAAAGATAGCCTTTATTCTTGGGTAAAACAACCAATATAATGAAAACTGGGATACTTCCAAAATCATTGTACATATTTAATGCAATTCTTTTTTTTTTACTACTAATTTTATTGGTTTATTGAAAAGAACAGTTAATGTTTAATTTTTTTTACCAACTCTGCATGCTTGCATTGGGTAATCTGAACAACTACCTTGAAGACAACAATATGCACTACAAACAACCATTGCCATTGCTGAATACCTATCATCTTGTTTTTTGGAAGAGATTGTGTTTTGTCCCTCAACTCTTTTTTTTTTAACATTTATTTTTTTATTTTCTCCTTGATTTTACATTTGTAACAAATGTTACTGGTATGTTTGCAGTAAATATTGATTATATTCCTTGTGGGGAGTTTGAATATATGCATAATACATCTTAACCTTTAAAAAATCTTTGACTTACATGCATTGTTACGTTGCTAACATATCCTTCTTAATTTTCTGTGGAATAAGTCAGAACTCAAAATCTTCTTTTGAAAATGTATGTCTAGATCTCAAACAAAATTTGTGGAAGGCAATAGAATGCAGGGTTTTCCAACATGGTTTTCTGTTTTGAGGTGATGATACAGCATTTCTGTAGTTTGTTAACATGGTGGATTTCATTCATTTGTTTTTTAATGTCAAATCTACCTTCAATTCTTGGAATTCAACTCACTTCAATTAATCTTTCTGGAAATTCAGGGTTTAATTTCTAGAAATTTTGACTGAAATGTTGGATTTTTTTTACAGAAGGAGTATTGGACTATAGTATTATCCTATGCTAAATATTCGAAATGTTTTATAACAGAGAATTTTCTCATATGATGCATTATAATATATTCTCAAGTTTCTGAAAAGTAATTATGAAGAATAGTAGTATATAATTCTTAAAAAATGTATCAGAATTAATGGCCTAATTTTTATGAGGATAATTTTAATGATCTACATCTAATTCTTTAATTCATATAGGTAACATTGTATTCTTTATTTCTTCCTTGGTGACATTTGTATTTTCAAAATTTTCCTCATTTTTCTTAAGTTAACAAATTAATTACAATACTGTTGTTTCCAATATGGTTTTACTATTACTTTCATATGTGCAGAATCTATATTGACCTCAATTATCTAAATCCTGCTATTAGTAACTTGTGTCATCACCCTCTTTATTGCATCAGTCAGAATAAAAGTTTTGCAATTTCTTGTCTTTGCCATCACTTTTTTCCCCACTGGCTTCATTATTTTTCTCTTATACTTTGTATTTACTTGTTCGCATCATTCTGGTCTGTTAACTAGGAATCTAAATCTACTTTTGATACTTCAATTATTTTCTAATATAGGTTGAATATAGGTCAGCCAACTTCAGTTGCTTTAGGCCTTCTATGATTTACAGGCTATCTCTGTTTGTCAGAAAGTTGACTGAACCCTGCTTGGGTTCACTTTCCTTTTGCTCCACCTGAAAATAACTGCATTCTGTAAGCTCAGCACTGACACACTTCATGCTGTTCATATCATATCTGGTCTTTCTGAAAACTATTAAACCTGACAAAAGTCTAATAACTTGAAAGCCATTGCTTCAATTTGCCTGTTTTAAGCATGAATGTCAGTCTGATCTCTGGTATTATGCCTTAAGCAAAAGGTGGACTTATGTCCAAAGCATTTTGGCCTTTGTAATTTTATAGACAGAAAGTACTGGAAAAAATAACTGTTTAAAAAAAAATAACCTCATCAACATCTGTTTTCTTATCCAGTGCATTTTAAACCATGGGTTAAATTTCTGGATGACTGGTGCAATTTCACTAGGATAGGTAAAATGATTACTCAGCCATCAAGTTAACAAGAACATTCCACATGTATCAAAATCATTATTAATGATTATTGATGCTAAGGTAGTGCCAACACCATCCATCTCATTAGGTGTGTCAGAAGCCCCGGTATCACCACTGACAGTTCTTATCCTTCATCATCCTTATTCATTTATTATCAAGTTTAGTCAATTTACATCATGCATTTTTCTGAAATATTTTGATTACTCTTGATAGGTAAGGGCACAATCTGCCACTACCTGAGCTAGGGCATTGCAGGAGTTCACTAGTTGGCTTTTCTCATCCGTACTTGCTCCCTGGTAGGTGCTTTGGCCGGCAGTGATCAAAGGTAACTTTGGGGGAAAAGTGATTATATTAATGTATAATTTTAAATATGTTTTTGAGTTCTTATATGCTTAGGGAAAGATTAAAATCCAACAGGATCTATGACAATAATACATTTATTTTTACTTTAATTTTAATACTACAAATTCCTGGAATTTAGCACACTGACACATTTAAGCAATGAGCTGAAATGTTGTATTGGATTATATTACTTGTTATCTTTATGCAGTTATGAATATAATTATGACTTCAATAAAAAATAAGGAATTTATTTCATATCACACACAGAATTTTCAATATAGATATATTTCTTCTGTATTTTAGGGTTATCTACTTGGTGTTCAGGGTCTCACTACTAGATCAGACTTGTAGTGATCCGCTTGTTTACAGCCTCCCAAGAGCTGGGGATTACAGGTGTGCGCCACCATACCCAGTCTCAATTGCAGTCTCAGCACATCCTGGGGGCAGGGCCAGCACTGCAGGCCCAGGGATCAAACCCCAGCCCCTGTGCCTATTTGCAGGCACTTTAATCCATTGAGCTATTTGGCCAGCCCTCAACATTTTAAAGAAATCATTTTATTTTGTAATTTACAAGTGAGGGAAAGAGTTCAGATGTATCAAGAAGCTGGAGAATCAGTACATAGCAGTGTAGAATATACATGAAGACTGTTTAATTGGAAGATATTTAGGCTTAATCGCCATGTTATCTTATTTCTCTTCTAAAAAATCTTTGTGAACCAAAGCACTGATTTTGAGAAGACTACAATACATCCTTTGAAAACTTTTAGTTAATTCTAAGCAAAATTCTGTTATACACAAAATTTTCAATCATCCTGTAGATAAAAATATATCTACTATGAGGTGTTTAGTAAACATTTACTAAATGTTTAATGAAAATGATAAGAATAGGATTTCCAAAATACAACAGGCTCATATCTATCTACAAATGTTTGTAAACACTACAATATTAAATATTGGAAATAAAGAATAGCTTGAAATCATTAAGGATTAATGAACATAAGGGACAGGAAGAGAGTGGTTTTTATATATTTACCACTTATTGAACAAATGGCATTTACATGACCAGAGGTGATGCTGGCAGTCATTCACAAAACTGAATGCACTAAATGATGACTAAGTTATTCTTTAGAAAAAAAATACTTTTATATCTGCTGTGTTGTACCTTGTATACTGATATTCTGGGGAAAATAAATATCCAAATCACAAATGTAATAAGTTCAGTAAAAATCTTCAAATTAGCATGTCTTTTTATTGAAATAATAGCAAGGTTTCTAGGGTCAGTTCTCTCATTTTTGTTTTAGACTCATGAATTGCTTAAACCTGTCCATCCTTTCAAAATGCTTTGAGTCTAAGAGTATACTTGAGGCTAGGTGTAGGTAATCATCTAGAAACTTTTAATTTAAAGTCATTTATAATCTTCTATATTTGCTTCCTAAGGGTTGATATTAAGGTTATATGCTGGTAACACAGGCTGCGAAAGTTCTGACTATACATAAATATGAAACTCCCTACATTTCCCTGAAAAAAAAAAACCATTTGTCATCATTGTCATTAGTGCAAACCTAAAAATATCATCTGAGTATAATCGGTCTAAGTCACCCCTTAACATGCCTCATTTTTGGTGCTCCCCTAATACATGATATAGAGTCAAACAAAATATTGTAATGGGAATGTATCATAGTATTAATAAATATACAAAAGGCTATTTACCAGTAGTACATAATAAGTTGGAAAAGATGTATTTTACTTGATAGCATAGTGAAGTCTCTTAATTTTTATTCTGAATACAAAAAGTGGATTAAATTTCTCATGCTTGTTTATATGTTGTAACACATGATTTGGTCTGCTAGGCATATTGCAAGTGCAAGGGTAGACAGTTGTATGGGGGGCTATATTATTTACTTTGCTTCAGAGGAAATGAAGACCAATCTGGCTGCTCCCAGATGAGAGAGTTGCAGCTGTGACTGACAGTCAAAGATACTCCACAGAGGTTCTGCTTACAAACTCTAGATAGATACTGGTTGATTTTGTCTTAGGCAGATTTACAGCTTTAAGTCTAGAAAAGGCAAGTCCACAGAAACAGTTAAGTATGCATGGGCAAAGTGATAAAACAAAGAGGATAATTATGAATATAACAAACAAGTTTTTCCACTAGGAGGAATCAGTAATAGCTTTCCATAAAGAGGCAAAGCAGCAGGTCTGGGGAATTTCAGAATTTGATATGTCATTAACCTGTCATTTAATATCTTGCATAGCTACTGAGATAGTAATGGAAGGATGAGGAATATACACACAACATTCATCTTTTATAATTGCCTAAGTACCCTTTTGTGCTGCTGTTAGAATATCTAGTACCATCAGATTTTAGAGGATGTCTTGCCTCATTAATTTTACTTCTTCAATCTGAACAGACCAGCCATGGCTTCATTTAAGGCCTGCTGAGTATAATTAGTTAAGGCCTCAATGTGTTGTATGACATCCTGTTACCCGAGGGAAGGGATAAAGAAACCAAGTAATCGTACCAGTGAAACATTTCTAGACCGTCAATGCCGTAGGCATGGCAAGTTTGCAGGTTTGTCAATACTCTTGACATTTCTGTCTTGCAGCCATGCAAATCCCCTTGTGCATTTTCCTATCCATCCAGTGTCTTGAGAGACACAGTTGGTTGTACAGCACCAACAAGCACCATCAGAGGCTTCCAATCTAATTTCAGGACTGCTAAACTAGTTTGATGTAAGTTTTCAACCTGTAAAGTTAATGCGTGAAGGGCTGGTGAGATAAATCAGTAGAATAAAGTGCCTGCCTAGGTAAGCACAGGGACCAGGGCTTGATCCCAGTAACGCATGCCATGCTGGCCCCACCTCTGGGGCTCACTGAGCTGGTGATGAAGTCTGGGCATGGTGGAACACAGGAGGATCACTACGAGTCTGAGCTGCATAATGATACCCTGTGCCAAACACATAAATGAAAATATAAAATAAAATAAAGTTATTGTATGAGTATATTTTTCAGGGGGTATCCATCCCAAGTATTTATTAGTTAGAACAATGATACTAGGAGTGATTCTTTTGTTCCCAACATAGGAAAGCCTTTCTACTAAGATGTCCTGTAGTGGAGAAATCATAGACAATTGTCCCATATCAGAATAGAGCCATCATGATAACTCTGGTTGTTGGCCCTCAGGATAGGACTATTACATTTATTTATTTATTTATTGTATTTAGTACAGGATCTATAGTGCCTCACTACACAGATTGGACTCCTAGTGATTTTTCTATTTTTAAGTCTCCCAAGCTCTGGAATTACAGGCACGCTCCATCATGCCCAGGATCAATCACCTTCTCAGCACACAGTGGGGGCAGGGCCTGCACAGCAGGCTAGGGATCAAATATATTTATTCAGTACGGGTCATAATAGAGCCTTCAGAGAGACTTCAGTGGCACTGTTATAAAAATAAGTCCTATTATGTTTACAATCATTAAAAGTACAGCTGATAGGCCACTCAGTTACTTTGTAATGGTGGGCTAAACTATGAACCACTGGACTCTTTCGTC
>NDGN011443749.1:0-10084 GCA_002564285.1 Tympanoctomys barrerae
GGTGAAGAATCAATAGGGCAAAAAGGAAATTCTGAAATTCAGGAACTTGCTATAGATTCTTCCAATTAAGTTCCCTTTTGTTCTATCTTCTGTAAAGTTTAACTTTGTGTGACCTGGCAGTTATTAAACTCTGCCTCCCTCAGTGAGAATGGCACAGGCACTGGGACATGTGTTGCCCCATCAATTAGTGTGGAGATGTGATTGGCTTTGGGTCCCCATGTATAAGCCTCATACTCTAAGCAGAGCAGGGACCATGAGATACTTGTGCCTTGTCACTATCTGAGAGTTCCTGAAGTAGATACAGTCACTAGTCCCATATTACAGATAAAAAAGGTTTGTAGCTATGTGATCATGATATTAAAAAGTAGTGAAATGATATTAAAATTTAGTTTAATTCCAGAGCTTGCAATCTTTTTATTTTTCTTCCTTTTTTTTTTCTTTTTGACTCTGTCTTTCTTCTGAGACTATTTTCTAGGCTGTTGCTAGAGCTATGTTTGTAAGATAAAGTCACTATCTAACTGCGGTCTGCCTTTTTACGCCTACCTCCTGCCACTTCAATTACTGTGGTGCACTGCACTGTCTTAGATTATCCATTCCCTCTCATCATAGCCAATACTCATTAATCCTTATAATGATATTATGTTCTATGCTATTGGTGCTTCCATGTAATGAGTTGGGACATGAAGGGTAATGGACGTTATGTCACGTGCTCTGACACGCATAGATAATTTCTGGCTGTGCTAGGATGCAACCACAGTCAGCTGGCCTGAGATCTCATGTAGTTCCTCCCGTTACCCCTTATATCAAGCACACAAAAGTTGAATTCAAAGTCCTGAACAAAAAACCCTTTTGACCACGCACAGATGCCACATTGGGAATTCTATTTTCACTGCAAGGTTATTATTTATTTGCAATCGCTGGTAAACAGTCATAAGTATGTTTGTGTTAATTATGTGTATATGAAAAAAAGACCAGATCAACACAGCACCAATTCATTCTGTACGACTGTTGGTATTTTAAATGAACAACAATGTTGTTAAAAAAAGACTGTGACTATGCTGATTGATTAGAAGTTAAAGTAAAGTAGAGGTTTGTTTTTTTCTGTTTTTTTTTTTTTTTTAATTTCCTTGGGCTTTCAGCGCATAGGGGTTTCCCGATCTTCAAATAAGTCCCTCCAAGGGAGAACACCTAAGCACTAGAGACTCCCTGTTACCTCACATGGCATGGCAAGCTATGCAGATCATAGAGATTGGGTAATAAAATCCTACCACCATCAAAGCAGGGGAATCTATCACTCACCTCTCCTATTAATAGAGGCAGAGCTTCGATTTCACACTGCGAAAAGCCCAGATTTATTTTGCTTACTTGACTCTCAAAGCTTGAGTGGTCTCCGATTTGGGAAATGTAAATTCTGTCTCCCTTTAAACTAAATAATAGTTCTATTTATAACACTTGTCGTTGCTTTCACAATCCTTTTTTGCATATAAAATGCGGCCACACATATCCTACTCTAATGTTTCTAGTAGGGTGTGTTTAGCACACTGATTTATTAGAAAATAGGAAAAAGAGAGATGAGGTTTACCTCTGGGGTACAGGAGGGAGGCTGGGGAACTGTTGCCCATTCTTTCTTACTATAAAAAAGAGGAAAAAATGCACCTTGTTCTTTTGTAAATTCATGGTGAAACTTCCTTTTGTTGAACCATTTGATAGCAGAAACGTGCTGGGAATTTTGTTTTATGACAATTCCCATTTCTCAGGATGCCCCCTACTTTTTGTGTGTTTATTATTTAGGAAAAACTGTGAAGTGTGGTTTAAACAGCTAATAGCTAATTCCAGTTCCCACTTTTATGTGGGAGTTTCTCTGCTTCAGTGGTAAGGGTTAAATCCAAAGCGAACCTAACCAACCATTGGGTGGCACTAGTGTTCCACTGAGGTCTTGGTTAAGGAACATTTCCTTTATATTAAAAAAGAAAAAAAAAAATTCGACTGTGCCTTAAAGAACGTAGCTTAATTTAAATGGGAAAATTAGTTTTCCTTGCTTTTTTTGAGTCTTTCTTCCCACCAAACATCCTTTCACCCAGATATGACAAATAAATCTGGATTCAACAGCTAGTGTCAATGTTTGATGGCTGCTACCCATAGTCTGAAAGATTTTTGTGTCACTTTCAAGCCAGTGAGGGAAACACTGCAGGTTGATGAGGAATGTTTGGTGTAGGTGTGCATTTCCAGGGTGGTGATGCGCTGGCTATTCTCACTTTTACTTGTTTAGGCAGAGCGCAGCAGCTGGCCAGGGTTCGATCCTGGCGTGCTGTGCCAGCCCCGCCCATAGGGCACGCTGAGATGGAGATTGAGACTGGGTGTGGTAGCGCGCCTGTAATCCCAGTGCTTGGGAGGCTAAAAACAGGAGAATCACTGCTAGTCCAATCTACATAGTGAGGCCCTGTAGATCCTGTCCTAAATACATTTTTTAAAAAGTTCTGCACTACCACTGGGGTTGACTAGAGAAAATATGGCTAGACTGGAAATAAATGTTAAAGTAAAAGTGTGTGACATTTTGAGACTGAAAATATTGGAGTATATTGTTCATCCCTGATAAAACAAATGTGGTATGATTCTTTTTCACAGTATCAAAGCCACAAAATCCAAACTACATATTCAACATAGAGTTTAAAAATGTGCCTACTTGATTTCAGATTTATTAAAGTTTTATGATTTAACAGAGAAGAGCTGTGAATGGCACATATGTGGGACTCTATGAGTACATGAAACTAGATCTACTCTTCTAAAAATCTTACTGGCACCAGGTACCTACTAAGCATGCTAAAAGTCTTTCTGTAATCATAGAAATATTCATATTTGTGCTATGCAACAGCAGGAAGCAAGCATCTCCTTTAGAAAACAGTGCAGCCCTGATTTTGTTACCAGATGTTCTAGATGTCTGTATGTCATTGTGATCAGATACCTGAGAAAAACAACTTGAAGAAGAAAAGTTTGTTAGGGCTGTGGTGTCATAGGTTTGTTTAAGTTGGCTGGCTACAAGGTAGAAACATCATGATAGAAGGGCTGCCACAGGAGAGGAACACACTTCATAGCACCTAAAAAGCTGAGGGGGTTGGAAAGAGTGAGAGAGAGATAGAGGGAGGGAGAGGAAGAGGAGAGAAAGAGAGAGAAAGAGAGAAAGAGAGAGAGAGAGAGAGAGAGAGAGAGAGAGAAAGAGGCAGATAGACAGAGACAGAGAGAGACAGAGAGAGACAGAGAGAGAAAGACAGAGAGAGGAAGGAGAACAAGCAAGGGACAAAAATGTACCCTTCCTGATTATGTCCTTAGTGAGCTATATCATCCCCCAAGCCCTGCTTTCTAACAGAGCATTCACAAATGAACCTATCTACAGATTAACCCACTGACAGGTTGATGGCCACCTGACTTCACCACCACACCAACACTCCACCTTTGCATATGTGAGTCTGGTGGACATTTTTGACCCAAATCATAGCACTGTCCTTTGAGACTCTCATCTCTTTTTCCTAAATAACTCATTACCACAGTTCCTTTGCTCAGATGTCCTTCTCAGGAGATTTTTGGCAAATGTATTTTCTAAAACTCATGTCACTTACAATGTTTCTGATAATGTTTAAAGATAAATGTCCTTGAACCACCTGTGCCTCGCTCAAATGAACACCTAGTAATATTCCATACTGGCCGAAGTGTGGCAAAGTATTATTTATGGCAGGGAACCAATGGAGATATAATAATGCACTCTGCCAGCCCAGAAATTTCCACATACTAATCCTTAGACCCCAAGAACCTCACGTGGCTAAAGGAGCCTTGCATGTGTGATGATGTTAAGGAACTTAAGGTGCAGAAATCACAGCTGACTACTCGGTGGGGCTCCAACATAATGAAACAAAGAGAGAGGGAAGAAGATGAGGGAGAGGAAGACCAAGGGAAGGATGGGGAAAGAGGAGGTGACCACGTTGCTGATTTCTAAGAAAGAGGAAGGGATCAATAGATTGGGAGCATAGGTGACCTACACGAGCAGAGATGATAAACTGAGACTTTCGAAGATGTGCCAAAAGAATGCCGCCTGGAAGATCTGTTTTACACTTCTTATCTCCAAAACTTCAAGACACTGCATTGGTGTTGCCTGAACTGTTTGGTTATAGCTGCAGTCAGAAGCTATTGCTGCTTCTTAGAGAGTAGGAATTTCCTGAGCAATGTTTAACAGATGGAAGAGCATCATTAGTGACATCTTAGGCTATTTGGGCCATTGTAATATAATACCTGAGATCGAGAAACTCATACACTAGAAAAATATGATTGAAAGTCCAAGAACAAGATGGCCTACACTGAGTATGTACCGCTTCAGCATTGGTGCCCTCTTCTCCTTGCATGAGAGAAAGGGTCTGCCGACTCCCCATGTCTCCTTTATAAAGGCGTTAGTCATATTTAAGCAGCCCTCATGACCTTGATCGCCACCCCCAAGGTCTAACATCTCAATATCATCACATTAAGCATTTAAGTTTCAGCATACACATATTTAAAGGATGGACCTAGACATTCAAACCACAGCAAGTTGTAAAAGGAGAAGATTTCCAGCCCCATGAAACAGCAGTACTAAGCCATAGAATGCTAAAGCAGCATTCAGCAAGTGGGTGAATAAGTGTCCCGGGTGCCTGCAGTGGAGGTGTGTTTTGAGGAGACAGAAGAAGCTCTGGCACCACTGGTACACCACTCACGGGGACAGAAAAGGAGCTTCCAGCTTCGCTGTCATCACCGGCACTGCAAGGTCAGTTCTGAGGCCAGCCGGCCTGCTTCGGGATACACAGTGGACCTCAGGAGTCCCCCATGGTTGTGCCCCATTATTTCTCTTCCCATGGAGATTAAGAGAAAATCTCATAACTACACAGGAAAGGATAAAAGATCCAGAGTAGGGGGTCACCATTAAACATTTAAAAAGCAACTGCAAAGAGAGTTATTTTGTAACTTTAGACAGAATTTTCATTTGGTATTAAGAAAGGAAGGAAGAATGAGCTACCAATTTTAGATGGGACAGTGGTAGATAAAGGAACCTTTGGGTCCTTATAATGTATTTTTGTGTTTCATTCCTTTTTTATATGTTACAGCAAGGTGAAGAAAAGCAAAATTGATAAGGAATTACTCCTTAGGAAAAACTTTTTATTCTTTCTGGAAAATATTGTAATGAACTCTGAGGCAAAACTCCTTTTACAAGCCTGGATTCTTGAGACCCATGTTTTCAGGACAGTTAGAAGAGGCTCAACTATGGGCAGGAAAGCAATGCAGAGGAGGGAGAGAGAAAAATTTACACTCTGCAGTACGAACCTCTCTCTTTGATTTTCAGTGTCATCAGGGAAGACTCCAAATGTCATGGATTATTTGTCTGGTTCCTTGTAGCACCTGGTGAACACCCTGACCTCTACAGCTAGGGATTATGCTGGAGAGAAGCAGGCAGCAGATGCACATACATGTGGACAGCCCACGGCTAGCTGGGTTTTCACAATATTTGCTACTTTTATACTTAGCTCAATGGCTCCTTTTTAAAAAAATTTGCATTCATTATAGGACTCTTTTTTTAAACAACATATTCTGGAAGTCAGTTGGTACACAAAGCAGGATCTAGGGTGAGAGGTGGGAGATTCATGAACCGGTCTTGGGCACAACTGTGACGGCCACCCAAATCCTCCTGCTCATCAAGATTCCTGGCATTTTGTTGCAATGTTTTTTAGTATATGTGCTGCTAAAGTGCACACACAAATGTCAATTTTTAAAAAGTAAAAATGAATGCAAAACAACCTCTCTAACACTTTACTAGAACCTGAAGCAAAATGAAGAAACCATGAACAGTGGTTCTATTTATTTAAACTTTTGATATTTTAATTACCAGAAATTTGGATTGCTATTAATTTTTAAAAACAATTATTTTTTTACTCCTGACTTTTCATGCAGGGGTCATCATAGGCTCATCTTAAGCCTGCTTGCGGCAGGATCAGAGCTAAGGAAGCCAGCCAAATCAAGAGTAAGAATTCGCCACCTATAGTGCATGCCAGCTAAGGAAAGAATGGAGGAACTGATCCTCTTAGCCCCACTGGATGGAAGAACAAGAGGCAGAAGGGCCTATCAGCCATGGGGAAGGGGACACTGTCACAGTGTCTGCCTGATGCTGGGTCTGTTCTCTTATTTACCATAAAACAGATTGTTTCTCTTCACTTCTTTATCTCTTCTTGTGTTTCAGGGCTTTTGCTGTAGTTTTGGAAGGGACTGAGAATAGTGAAGTGTGAGAATTTAATTGTTTTTTTTTTGATGCATTTACTAATGTTGCTTTTAATCATATATAAAACAGAAATAAAATGTTGTGATATTACTTTGGCTTAAGGAATATAGTTCTAGGCTTTACCTATCACAGTGTCTAAGAACAAAAGCTAATTGTTGGCAAAAATAATTATGTACATTTTAGTTGTAATCATAGTTCTATTAAGATGTGTTCTGCTAGTTTTTTCTCACTATTTTTATCTTTATGAATAAATGGTTTATAGAGGTAATTATAGATAAAATTAGAGATAAATCAAGATAGATGGATCAGAAAATAGATAACAAATCTGGTTCTTAACCATATATTGCCATATATATTAGATATCTCATTTTATTTATTTTTAGTTGAAAAATAAATATATTTTTATCATGTCCATGATGTTTTGAAATATATATATATATATGTTATAGAATGGTTGAGTAGACATGTATTACCTCAAAAATGTATCATTTTTTATAGAGAGAACATTTAAATATATTCTCAGATTCTTTCAAAAATACAATGTTCTAATGAGGATTCAAGTTTGCCAATGAATGCTGCATTTATTGATTAGTTTTTAAAACTGTTACTATTCTGACCTTCTGTAGTCTTTCCTTGATCTAAATTCTCCTGTATGGCTCAGTCCTGAGAAGTATACAGGATCAGAGACTTGAAGGAGAAATTATTTCAACAGAACAGCAATGTGTCAAGCACATGACGAGAAGGGTGCAGGGAGCTGGATGTGCAGAAATATAAGCTGCTGAAAGGCCAGCCAGATAGCTCAGTGGATTAAAGCTCCAGTTGAGACTGGGATTGGTGGTATGCGCCTGTAATCCCAACTCTTGGGAGGCTGTGAACAGGTGGATCATTACAAGTCTGATCCAATAGTGAGAACCTGAACATCTTGTAGACCCTTCCCTGAAAAAAAAAAATCCAAATGAGAAATGTAAGCCACTGGACCACACCCTGGACGACTTAGACAGCAGCAGGGCCCCATGGGGAGAGGCCCTGTGGGTAGTACACCATGCCTGGATTGTACATAGGGCAATGTGGTCATAGACCAAGGAGCTGGAGGAAAAATATACCAGCCAGGAAGGAGACAGTTGGGGGATGGGGCAAATCCAATATAAGCACGAAACTTACCAAAAGGCAGCAAATGGGAAAATTCTGGTTTGGATGCAGCACCTAGGACATAAAGTGGGGATGGAGCGCAAGATCCCTTTATCAGTGAATTCGTGCACTGGCGCCCACAGATGACGGCCCTGGACCTAGAAGAAGCAACTTTAAGTAACAGAACATGCTTGTACTTCATTTGAAGACTCCATGGAACTGGATCACACGAATGGACATCAGCATTCGGTGGAGCACGAATGTCACTTAGGTGCCCGTAGCTGTTCTCAGCAACCTCTCCAAAATGCCAGTGGTGACAGTATTTAATGGTGGGGATAAAAAGAGATCACAGAATCAAAACACCTCCCCAGCGAAGCCAGGGCAGGATTTTAAACTGTAAGACATTCAGCCGCTTGTCTAGGCACATGCAGCCTGCAGGGATCCGAGCATTGCCCTGCTGGGCCGACCTCTCCTCTGAGTCCTGTCTCTCCAGTCACCATCCTGAAGTCACTGTGACATCTGTTCCGTTTCATCCTTAAAGCCACAATCGGAGCTTGGAGAATTCCTCTGCCTTAGTGCACTTCTCCCCTTTTATAGAGGTCTTCACTGAGCACTTAACTAAATTACAATCCCTCCCTGTCCCACAGTCACCTTTTATTCTGTTCTTTACACTGTTGTATCCGCAGCCCGTGTCGGTATCTGAAATTATCTGTTTGACTCATCTTAAATGTTTCTGCTGCCATTCCCACTGCATCAGTGCACACGTGTGTCCTGGGTGAGATGAGTCCTCACCTGGGACCTCACTCATCTTCCTTAATCTGCTATGCTCGGGGTGTGGAGGAGTGCCTGGCAACAAGCACTCAATTAAAAATGTATCGGATGTCCGACTGAATGAGCACAATGCCTGATGCTCAGTGGAGGTTAGCTCTCACTTGTATCAATGTTAGTAGAACTGTATACACAGATGTCTGGAGAATGGGGGCCTGGGGAGGGAGTTCAGCAGCTCGGTTTAGTGTGAGGCCCCTGTGAAACCCAGGGAGCAAACGCCTTTTGTCTCAGGATTAGAGGGCTGTTTGCTTTTATGGCCTGGAATATGTACTGCCCCAGTTGATCATTTGAACTTTCATGATATTCAAGTGCTGAGGTGGGTATTTAAGATCTTAATAGCAAAAGTAAAAAGAATATTTACATACTTCATAAAAGGACACCCTATGCTTCTATTCTGCATTTTACGGCTCCTCATCTCAGGGCAGAGTGGAATCTGTGAGGCACTAAGTCTTATATTATTCCAGATTTGTACCTCAGTCAAATGACCACCCTGGCTTTAAAACTTCGTGAAGCAAATCAGACATTGCTATGGGTACTAAAATGATACTTCTCTCTTAACTCCTAATAAATCCCCAAATATTATGCAAATTGAAAAATACCCCTGTCAGAAGACTGTCAGATAACACCTCTCATTCCCAAGGACTATTTGTAAGCATAAAGAAACATTGAGAAAGAAGTAATAAATTGTTCTAGTGCACTATTCTGGCAACCATTAATAAATCAATATGAAGGGGAGTTCTGAAGGGCAAAATGTTGCTGTCGGTGGGTGTCCGATTTAATTTTGCTCTAAATTAATATTTCGAATATGATAAGTGAGCTGGCAGGAGCAGATTTCATGATTAATTCTACGGAGTCAAAATGCTTTGATGGCACTTTAATAGCTGCCTCCCCCCATCTAAGAGTGCCGAAACAGCTCACGTGGGCAAGCTCAAAACCGCATGATAATGTGGAGCCCACCCAAGGAGGAGATTTACTTTTTATTTTCAAATCTCTGGCATACCTTGGGATAGATGTGTTTTATCATGCAGGCAGGGACATTTTTATAGCATCGTGAGACATCCCTGAATGATACATGTGGTGTGAGTGAACGGAAAAGTGCCATTAGAACTCTCCTGTAACTCCTGCCTCCCCGGAAAATGAATAAATCAGCTTCCAATGGAGTCATTGCTCCCCTGAAAATGAGGGCCCCTAGGAAGAAAACACTGTATTTTAAAAAGACTGGAAAGAAATACAACACAAGCTCATGAATGAGAAACAAGAATGAGAGTTGAGTGGGTCACCTCTCAGTCTAAAGTGCTGCTGGTGTGATAGGCTTAAGGCTTGGTACACTGGGAAGCTACCATTTGGCCTTGGTTAAAAGTTTATTCAGTGCATTAGGATTTTCCAAATGATATAGTACCAAGGATAAAGGCAACAGAGTGTATACGTTCATACAGCTGATACTCTAGCTTGTGAGGCAGATATATTAATTTAACATGTACAAGAGGAATAGGCAGAGTATTGAAAGAGATACAACAGGACCATATAAGGAGTTGACTATCTTATGTCAGACAACTTCCATGTGACATCTCAGATGGGGTACATAGGTATTTAAAGCAGAGAAACCTGAGGGAAAAACAAAGATGTGGAAATTCTCAGTTTGTTTGAACACTAGTAGGGAGTTTAACATGACTAGGTCACAAGGGCTGAGAAGAGGCATGGATGTGAGACTAGAACCCTCGTCTGAAGTTGGTGAAGGGTTTTGGTTGTATCTTAACGTGGACCATATTTTTGGGCAGTGGAGAATTAGTCATCAGTTCTGAAGGAGATAGGGTTACAATGTACACATTAGAAAGATTA
>NDGN011443766.1:0-12247 GCA_002564285.1 Tympanoctomys barrerae
GATCATAAATTTGAGCCCAGCCTGGGAATCTTAGTGACTTAGCAAGCTACTGTCTCAAAATAGAAAATAAAGGGTTGGGGCTGTAGTTTAGTGTGAAAGCTTTTGGTTCAATCCTTAGTGTCTCAGACACACGCACATGTATACACACATACACACACACACACACACACATATCCAGGAAGAAAAAATTAATAGGTTAATAGACAAAGGTATAACGAAAAACCCAGTAAACCCAATAAAGAGTTACAAGTTCCTACCACTGTTATCACATAGAGTCTGATTTTTGTCAGGAAGCAATTTGAATGCATGTCCTGATGCTTTGAATCTGAAGGCTAGAGGGCTACATGAAACTTTGGTAGAAAAGATACTTCACACCCTGAGTTCAATGCCTAGCCATAGGGAGCCCTAAAAGGCTGAAAGGAAATTAGATTCTTTATAGCATGGAGTCCTTATGATATAGGAAGCCTACTGTATAACCCCAAGGGGACTTTCGGACATGTGGTAGCATATTAACATTTTCCATTTTCATAATAGTTAGAATTGCATTATGTGTCTTGGCCACAAACATTTATTAATCAATTCATTCTGCCCAGATTCATTAAGCTCTCTCAATGCGCCTGGCAGGGCTCTGGGCACAGTGAGCAGTAACAAGTTGCAGGGACTAAAGCCATCCTTGTGCGGCAGAATGCAGTCTGCAGGGCTTTCTAATGGTCAGCATCAGTATTTTTTTTTTTTTTTTGGTAGTGTAAGAAGCAGCTTCAAAATGCGGATTAGCTCCATCCTCTTTACTTTGCTCACTCTTGCTATCTGCAAGCCAGTCATGCCCAAATGATTCCCTCGCTGGCTTGATTTGGGGGCAGGGAGAGAAAAGAGTAACATACTTTCAGCACATGCATGAAGTTGGCCCACCAGGAATTGCTGGCTTGGTCAGATGAAATGTTAAGGACAATAACACTTTTAAAGAAAGAAGTCAAAATTACGCTCACAGAACCTATGAAAATGCTGCCTTCTAGTGAGACAAATTGGCGTTGATTGATTGATTGATTGGTTGGTTGATTGACTGATTGAAACAGGATCTCACTATGCAGTTCAGGCTGGCCTTGTTCTCACTTTTGCAGCCCCTGGGATGGTCTCAAATAGTGATCCTCCTGCCTCAGCCTCTCCAGTGCTGGGATTATAGGCACGCACCATGACGCCCTGTTCCAGGGCCGGGTCAGTGTACCTGGGGTTCCAGGCTTGGCACAGCATGTGGGGCTGGGGATCAAACTCAGGTCCTTGCATTTGCTAGGTAGGTGCCTATGCCTTTGCGCTATTTCCCCAGACCCACAAATCATCTTTTAAAAGGAAACAAAAATAACATGGACTGGAGAGATCCACATGTGTGATTTTATATCAGAATCCTCAAGAGCAACTTAAGAAAGTGCAGAGATCTGGTACTCAGACATGCAGGGAGCACTTGAAATAGATGCATTAACCTCAGCGATCGTCTTCCTTTCAGTAGTGTTGCTTGTAAGCAGTACACAGTAGTCATATATATGTTAATAATCTCGGCACATTACATTGTCTTGGCGTAGAGCAGAAATATAATCCTGGAGGGGAAATACCTGCTGTGCGAGGAGGAGGATGCTGCCATCTGATGCTGCAAATGGCAGCAGGAATGCTCAGAATGTGCGGGGGTCTCTGCCTGTGCCCGCTCTGCACTCTCCTCCTTTCTCCCTGCAAAACCATCCGCAAGCACCTCACTGGGGAAATGAGAGCACAGAGGACAGCAAGCTGGCAGGGCGGGGCAAGGACCTGCTGGCGTGCGTGAGGCGCCAGCACCGGAGCATCACGAAGCATTATGAGAACAGGAGAAGAAAAGGAACCAAAATAGCTCAGGGCATTTCTCCACTTTCCCGCTCATAAGTCATGCAAAGTTTCCTAAACATGCAAAGCATATAATCACACTGTGAATTTTTTTTTTTAAACCAACAATCTTTTGAAAAGTAGAGGTGCAATATGTATTGTAACTGTACATAAATATACACACGAACACATGAAACGCACACATCGTGATGGCGTTTCTTCATTTTCCCTTCAAAATCTGCCAGGGGAACATTGCGCACAGCAGACGCATTCAGGGCGTCTTCTGTGACCCATTCTCTTGGGCTGGCTGCCTACGGGCGCTCAAATTCTCGATTGTAGTTATTCGGGCCTGCCACGAGGGGGCAACACTTGGGAACGAAAGCTTTTCGTTCTAGCTGACAGATCTTTAGAAGCTGGTCTGACTTCCTCCTGGAGCCAGTCTTCCTCACCTCCCTAGCAGCGTGTTCTGGTTTCACTGCAGGCCCTAGGGGGGCGTACTTTACCTACTATGTCTCTCTACTTCGTGGTGAAATGTTTCGCCTATATTATAAAATTCTATCACTTATTGAACACCTTCATATCAATGTTTAAATATCTTAAAGCAAGGAACTGGTCATTATAGTGTAACCCACGGTCCCCTCTGTTGAAAAATGCCGTGTCGTTACATCGTGAAGGGCACCGGGATCTGTTTCTTCCTATATTAACATTAAAGCCTCACGGCAGGAGAGTGAAACCTTAGAGCTGGATTTTAAATCTCATTTTAGCGCCTGGAATCCCAGTGCTTGGGAGGCTGAAAACAGGAGGATCACAAGAATCTGATCTGTATAGTGAGACCCTGGAGACCCTGTACTAAATACAAAGAAAAAAAAAAGAATAAAATCTCATTTTTCAAAAAGAAAACTAAGATTCAGAGGTGACAGTGAATTTACACAAGGTCACACAGCTAATGTGACTAGCAGAGAAATCCCAAGCTATGTCTGTGTGACTTTAAGACTAATTTTGTTTCTGCTATAATCCACTGATACAAAAAAGGAAAAGGTTTGTTATATAAAACATTTCACACCTAGGTGCCATAGTGTAGGTGATAGTTCCAGTCCTCTGGGATGCTGGGGCAGGGGAACTGCAAACTTGAGCCCAGCTTGGGCAATTTAGTGACTTCGTGACACTGCGCCTTTGAATAAGTAAATCAACAAACTAGAAATGTGAAGGCCTTGGGTTCTATACTCAGTTCCATAAAAACAAGAAAACAAAGAGCATTTGATACTAAAATTGATAGCAATGTGAGCCATTTTCAATGAAGGGCAAGGAGAATCCTACCAGCGGATCGCCCATATGGTGTCACGGCCTGGGCCGGATCTGTCGCGCACACCAGACCCTTCATTTAATGTCAGTCTATTAACTGTCTTTGAGAATCTGAAAGCTCAGTTGGCCATGTGGGTCTGAAGTGCTGATCTTATTTTCACTGGCACTGGGGAGAAGCTGTTGATTTATGTGTGACATGTGATTTAATACAGCACTTACAAGGAATTAGAGGCTTCCATGCAACTGCTGTGCGCATCAGCTTCAAAAGAAGTAGCATGACAAGGTGACTCAGCCCTTGTGCCTTTCTGTGTATCTACCTATCTGTTCATCCATCCATCCACCTCTACATACATGTGTTATGGGTACACACATGTGCTCGGAGGTACACGCATGCGCTCATAGGGGCATACAGCTGCTCTCCCCATCCGCCTTTTCTCTATTCTTTTTCATCAGATTTTGAGGCTCACTTCTCTAGGCTCTCATAACTTGCCACTGAAATGGGAAATAAGATGAATTGAAAGACTGGATATCTGGGGTGTTTGCTGTCCAAACTCCCAAAGCTAAGGTCCCTATTAGAGCTTCAGAAATGGCTTTTATTTTAAAGTCTTTGAAGAACTGACTCAGCTAACCACTTCACTTAGCTAATAATGGGAAGGTTTTAATATTGTCCTTGCTATAGGGAAATTTAGCAGGCGGAGTGTGTCAGTTCCAAAACCAAGTTGCTGAGACAGTAAAAAAATGAGCCCAAAGTCCTATGTGTTGCAGTGTGTTCTTGTTACATTTAACACATAACTATGACTATGTTATATTCATAACAACTTTGTTATAAAAATGTTTAATTTAGTTAGATAGCATAAGAAGAGATAAGTCAATTTGTGACCCCGAGGATATTTGTAAGTATGTGCTAGCGGTCCCCTAAATGTACACTGCAGTTTCTTCAGTGATTAACAGGCACAGTATACTGATGCTGATTTTGTAAGATTTAGAAAAAAAAGACTTTTGTGCTTTAAGTGCAATAAGTACAAAGGGTTCTATTATTTAAAATAATTTCAAAGAGTTTTCTTTCCTTTTCTTTTAGTAGATCATCAAAAATTTATGGCATTGGTAAGTTCACTGAACCCCTCCTACATATGAGACTGGTCATACTAGGGCATGTGACACTTGTGTCACCATCTACTGCCTCCCAAGATGCTGCCAAAGGTTAAGGTTGTCCATGCAGTAGAAAATACTCCTGGAAGGGGCACTCCCGTGGCAGGAAAGTATGCTTTAAATAATTAAGTTAATTATCTTTGAATAATAAATTAATTCTCTGTTTTCAGAAAAAATGTCAATTAATTTTATGGGTAAAACATAGAAAAAGTAGCATTTTCTTTAACTAAGCATTGTCTTCTCTTCAGATAAAATTCCTTATTTCTAATGGCATAAAAATTACACATGCATGTCATACCAATACTGTCATACTGTCTCTCAAGTAAATGCTTGTTTAAAAAAAAAGGGTAATAAATGAAAACAAGAGACAAGAAAAAAATTACGCATGCTTGATGTCAGAACTTGAAGTTGATTCAAAATTATATCAAATGTTTCTAAGGATATTCTTTTATTTGTAAAAAGTATAGAATCCCCCAGGCCACTAAAGTATGCTGAGTGAGCAACTAAATTATTATTATTATTATTATTACTATTATTATTATTATCATCATCATTATTTTGGTGGAACCGGGGATTGAACTCAGGCCCTTGCGATCACCAGGGAAGCGCTTATTCCAGTGAACCATTTCCCGGTCCCTAAAGTATTATTAAGTGATAATACCTATAGAAAAGAACATGGTCAGAGGCCAGTGACTTCCAGAAGAGACATACCAGGTAAAGTGGGATAATTATCAAAATGAATTCTAGCATAACATTGAAATATTTGCAACACTTCTTACAGTTCTTGTGATCCGACATCTTCCATTGCAGTCTAAGGAGGCACACCTGAGAATGATTTTACCATCCTGTACACATACCAGACTTTGTGACAGTGTTCTGCCTTTTTTACCTCCACCGGACTGTGAGATCATGTTGAAGCCTCAGGCTTGTGAGGATAAAGATAATGCTGATATACATTTATGCCAATAAACCAGGCGACCAAGCCAGCACCTAGTGTTGATGGAGAATCAGGAAGTCACAGCCTGCTCTGCACAGCCCGGACACCATGCCCTGGCCACAGGTATCATGCTTGTCCATCTTCAGCATCTTATCCTAGAGCACTGGGTTTTAAAGCTCCTAGATCCTCATACCATATGCTGAGGTTGAGCATTGTTAGAAGCCAGTTTCTCTTGTTAGAATCCAGTTCTTTTCACTTGCTACACAAGTGACCCAAAGCTCCCTAAGGCTCAGTTTCTAAATTTGGTGAAATTGGATGACACTTCCTTTCTTAGTAGTAGACTGTACACATGAACCACATAGAATAACTGGTGTATGATGAGCACACAGTGAAAATTAGCCATCGCTGTCCTTGTCACTGTTGTTAAAATGTCTAACACCTTATGAGGAGCCCGTTCTTAGAGACCACAGGGGCCTGAGGTTCACATAGGACATGGGATATGGCTACACCGCCCAGAGTAACTAATGTTCGCATAAATGCCTTCAGCCCCACCCTGGGGCTTGCAGTTATATTTAGCCATGCTTAGGGAACAAAGTCCACAATCATTTTGGGCCTATTTGATAAAATGACTTTTTAGTGCCTGTGTTTCTGGGATTTTTTTTCTTACTGATTTAGATTTGCAATCATTTTCTCAGTACTCCAAAATAATGTCCCCTAAAGCATGATTAGGCAGGAGGAAACAAAAGCTCTGTCTTAGAGACATTTACTTAACTGTTTGTTCAATGAAGACAATTTAGCTTGCTATAAATCAGGAAGTTTGATATTGTCCCAGTGAAAGTTGTGTTTTCCTTATTTATGAAACTCAAAAGTACTGGCTTTAAAGGTCTAAACATAGGAGAGTTCAATGTACAGTAGGGATTATGGACTTCCCGCCTGGGAGTGAAAACAGAGAACAGTGGTAGGATGGGAGAGAATCAGGAATCGGACTCTCACGTAGGTAGATTTCAGGGTGGCCTCACAACCCCATGTCCCTGTTTCATCCCCATTTGACCCCTTATACTTTCAGCATGGGCAGGAACTGCGACGTGCTTTTGCTTAATGGGAGACAGTCATGGTGACGAAGGGTTAGTGTCGCACTTACCTAGCACACCACACTGGCTGGTCTCATGCAACGTGGCCATGCTGAGGTGGCCCACATGGCGAGGAACTGTGGGCCACCTCTAGGAGCTGAGAGCTTGCTAGCTCACAGCCAGCGAGAAACCAAGTCCCAGCTCTGCAGTTGTGAGGAACTGAATTCTGCCGTCAATCTCATGGGTCCGAAGTGGACCTAACCTTAGTGGAGCCTTTAAATGAGAATGGGACCTTGGTCAGTATCTGGGGAGTGTGTGAGATTCCGGAGCAGGGGAGGACCCAGCTCCGCCATGCTTGAACCTGAGTCATAGGAATGTAGGCACAATAGACAGGTGCTGTTTTAAACCATTAAGTATGAAACCACATTCTCCTGACCTCTAGACAACTCTTTTGGTACTTTCTGCTCTGTATTCTTCTAGACCTGCCAGTGATTCTGAGAAGAAAGTTTTACCCATATAGGAGAGAAAGCTGATCAGGCATATTAAGTAACATCATACAGCTGCTTTGAGATAAGCAGGACAGTGATTCATAGAGAAAGAGGCTTTGGTGGTTTTTTCATCTCTTGTCTCAATAAACTGTGTGAACAAATGATATCTCTTATTATCTTATATTTTTCATAAGTAGAATGAAAAAAAGTTACTAAGTGTCAACTCTATTTCATCATTACATCAGTCCTAGTAGGACTGATGAGATAATTCCTTCAAGAAACTCTTTGCTCCCCAGAGGAAGGCTTGTTAATATAGTTAATAGTTGAAATAATTCTTAAGATTTTTAAATTATAAGTGAATTATGAGGAGGTGCTTGCTTTCTGAGAATAATTCTTTCTTCTTTGTAACTAAAAGACAGTGATTTAAAAAGCATATAATTTATGTGTCTACCAATATTACACAGATGATATTTCAACTCTCATTTCTAGAAATGGACTCCAAAGTGGAATGAGTCTATCTCTGGGATTTGTCATGCCTCTTTACATCATCCTTTATTGTATTTGTCCTGGAAAATTTGCAGAAACAATAGGCCATCTGATGCTCGAAGATGTCTCTTTACCTTCTTTTTCTTTAAATATTGCTGTGAACTTTCCACAGCTCATTCAGCCTAGAATCTTCTCTGGCAGACATACACATTATTAGCTTCCAATAACAGGGTTGAACAAAGGGCTACTCTTGGCAACTAATAATACTCAGAAGAAAACAAGTTCTGGACTTTGGTGTCTTTTATATTACTCAGCAGCACAAGATAAATTCAGATAATTTGCTTGTCCAATTAAAAGCAGAATATCTTGTTGCTTCATTTATCTTGAAATTGAAACTGAAAAGAGAGACAAAGTTGGCATAAGAGGGATGGCAGTTACAATTCAGAGTCAGACTGCCTCTTCAGGTTTTATGTAGCTATGAGTGCACTTTCTGATGCTTTTAAAAGTCAGGTTGGGCTGATGGCTTCCTGATAGGTTTCAGAAAGCAATTCAATCGGAAACAAAAGACCCTCATACTTAATGCCTAAACATCACCACCATTATTAACTGCTGCTTTTGTAGTCTTAAATAAAAGCCCATTATGTTTTATAGCATTTTATAAAGAAACAATGTAGAAATACTAATGCTTTCAAGTTTTGCTTCAAAAAGCAATCTAAAACCTTCTGCTGTGGAGCTATTTTAAAAACTGTAGAAAAATTGGTATATGTGAAATTTCATTTGCTGTTATCTTTTCTTTTATGTTCAGGAAACCTGTGTCTGAATCTAGACATTTCCACTAAAATGTTATTAACTCTTAGTGTGCTCCTTAGGCATCAGTTTTACCTAGTTTGCAGGTATGAATAGGGAGCCATGAAGCTATGGCAAAGAATAAGCCACTCAGTAAAACACAGGACATGATTAATACTCAGCCTATTCATCATCCTACACTTTCTTCCTTAAAATATCCCTTAGAAAAGCAAGCAGTATAAGAAATACATGATATCAGTTGGTGAAAGAGATTTCTTCACTCCTGCAGTCTTTTAAGTTTTGAGATCATAATGTGTGGTCTACTAAAAATAAATTAATGAAGTTAAAGCCAATAAGATCTGAAAGTGTCTTCTCAGTCTGGCCCTTCAGGGCTGGAACCCTCAACTGTTGGCTCTCAGATTAAGGGTGAGATAAAAGAGCCCCTCTGTCCCACCTTCCCCCAAACCTCAAGCTCAGATACAGACATACCCAGACATTTCTCATGGTCCTGTGATGGCTGGAATGGACAAATGCCTTTAGACTATTTCTGCCAAGGTATCCACTGGATGTAGCATCTCTTCCAATAGGCGCTGTCTTACTCCAGGTTGAAGTCCACTTTCTCAGGGACTGAGTTCTGTTCTCCACAGATTCTCCCCCTCTGGGTAAATCTCCATCTTACTCTTCCCCTATCCCATGACTGTCAGTTCCTCATAGCCCATCCATCCCACCATTCCCCTTGCCCCCAAGCTTTTCACCTTAGGCTTATTCTCCCCTCCTTTTGAATTTCCTTCATCATTAACTAATTGTAAGGCAAGAGGAAATCATTTTACCTGCCAAGGGATCAAGTGTACCTCTTTAGGAAGGGAACATTTGAAGATGGACAGGTCTTTCCATGGCCATTTTGTTCTAGGATGTCCTAGAATGTTCTACATTGCTCCAGAAATGTAAAATCAAAACCAACTCCCCTCAGGAGCATGAATGAATCTATATGTCTATTTAAGAAAAATCCATTATATGTCATTTTGAAGACTGTATTAAGAGAAATATTCCTTTGGAATGATATGTTATGATTTGTTTTCATAATCTCATTATCGCCTGTTCCTGACTACCACATCCCTAAAAGAAAAACAAACTATTATGGTGTCATGTTTTCTTGTATTAGTCATGTTTATTTTGCTACCCATTGTTGTATTATGTGGAAATGTGCACCCATATATACTATACCCTTAGGAATTTTATCCTTAGTTTTTCTTTTGCATATAGTTGTGTGTAGTCTAAAGATGCAATTTATGTAAAGATACCTTGAACCCTCTGTTTCAACTAATTATGTAATCATCTTGTCATAGTTATTTTTCTCATTACTATGTCAAAATCCCTGATATCCAAAGTTAAAGGAGGGAAAGGTCTATTTTGACTTGCAGTTTGTAGAGATTTTTGTCCATAGTTAGTTGGCTCCAAGGTGGCATGACAGATGTGTATCATAGAGGAGAAACGATTCATGGGAGGTAGAAGGCAGCAAGGCAATCAACAAGCTGCATGAATAAGAGCTTCTTGCTGCCCCTTTCATATTCTATCTAGGTTAACTGGCTTAGGGCCAGTGCCAATCCAATCAGTGAACTAATTAGTAATCACACCTTTCATATTAGCATCTATCACACACCCTAGATCCAGCCAGCTCTGAAAAAGCACTATGATTACAGGATGCCTGAAGAGGTGCATGTAGACACAATCCAGACAAATAATTCTCTATTTCATTGATTTAATCCCACTGAACTCTGCTCAATCTGCAGAAATTTCAATGCAGAAAAACCAGTCTTCAGAGGCTCCATCTCCCAGACAGCAAGGTTGAGGCCTTTCTCCTACTCTGTGGGCCTACCCTTCCCACCTGGCCCCAGAGTTGATAAAACTGAATTATTTCAGCCAAGAGGAGCGTATCTTAATTTTCTTGTAGAATTGTTTGAAAAAGAGTTATTAAGCACCTACTATGTACTAGGTACTGTTCTAGTGAGGCATGCATGGAAAGAATAAGCAAAGTCTCTTCAAATATTTTTGGGGCACAGCTGGAAAAAAGCAATGACCAAGTACACAAATGGTGCAAAAGTCATCATGCTGCAGTGATCCATTCAGACTCATGTTTCCAGCAGTGTGACTCACAAGGGCTAAATCACGGAGGTGGCCTTCATGCCCACCTGCATATGGATAGATAAAATGTTTACCTGAGGAAGCACTGGTCAGCCATAAGGAGGGAAATACTACAATCATTTTTATGAAAATGGATGGATCTGGATACCATAATGCAGAAGCTTCAGGTTACTTAAAGAAAATCTCAGAAAGACTACTTTAGTGTAAGTGTCCCCTGTTAGATTAGATTAAGGATCTGCATGGATACCAAACATTCACAGATGCTCAAATTCCTTATGAAGTAAGATGGGGTACTATTTACGTAGAACTGATGAATGTCTTCTTGGATACCTTAAATCTTCTCTTGGTTATCATATCTAACACAATGTAAGTGCTGTGTAAGTCACTGTTTTACAGTATTGTTTAGGGAACAATGACAGGACAATGTCTGTGCGTGCTCAGTAATAGTTCCCCCAACTATTTTCAATCCAAGGTTGGTTGAAGGTGAGAATGCGGAGCCCACCCACATCTCATAGGTTCTAAAATATTGATTGAATGCAATGGAAAAGAAGTCAAATGTCTGGGCTCAGAGGGAGAGGCATGCTAGCATTTAGTATACCTCTCCACATTCCTGGGTGTCTGTTGCTGGTAGTTCAGGGTGTATGGCAATGCAAGAGGAACAAAAGATGGAGAGATTTGTCTTTTCCAAATAATAGTTTAGAGCTCTGAAGTCTTATTTTTTCTTGAAACAGAGGACTTTGAAATGAGCAGTAGCATAAACAAACTCTGAAACATTGCACCAAATTTAATAAAAGCATTTCAATTTGGTTTGCTTTGAGAGTTCATTAGCTTTCGTGTGAGAAGTCCTTGATTCCCTAAAGACTTTATTTGCATCCTAGTTACCAAAGCCAAATGGAAAGAGCTCAGAAGTGCTTTCTGTTGAAGAGAAATGGACCTTGCCTATTTGAGAGACACTATAGCCATAAAATGTTTTAGTGCTTACAATTCTAAGACTATAACTGGACAATGATTAGCCTCTCTTCTTTCTTTTATTCTCTCTCTCTCTCTCTCTCTCTCTCTCTCTCTCTCTCTCCTGTCTTCCTCCCTCCCTTCCTCCCTCCCTCTGTCCTTCCCTTCATGGTGGTGCTAGAAATGGAATCCAGGACTCCTTAGATGTTAGACAAGTTCTCCACGACTGATCTACACCCTAGCTCACGATTAGCTTTCTTTATTTCTGTGCTGGAATATGACCAATGTGTTGGCCTAAAAGGAGACTCTCTATCTAAAACTAAATGTGTACAGCTATCCAGGTTGGCTACAGGTCCTGCAACAGGAGTTCTGTTTCAGATTTTTAGTTCATTTCTAACTGCTTCAACCCAAAAGAGAGCCCATGGTTCTGGTAGAGCTGTTTTTTGCTCTGGTCTGGTCCCTCATTAATATTTTTGAGATTTTTCTCCTTGTAAAATTTTGTCTTGTTTCCTCCTCTATAAAAGGAGAAATACTTTCAGATTTAATGGCATAAGATCCCTTTCTCCTTTTAGACTAAATGATTCAGCAGTTATGTTAGGCAGTAAATTGCTAACTCTCCCAGGCTGAGCTAACAAGTGCAGGTGCCACAAGAAGCCCAAAGCCTTATTGCTAAGTGTCGTTTCTGACCCTCCACCTCCACCTTGTCTCTCCCCATGTCTCTGCGCAGCCAAGAGGAGCTGATGTCACTATGGTGTGAGCATTGATGGCCACTGGTGGTGCTAGCGTATCATCACTGGCATTCCTGCTATGTCTGTCTAGGATGGTGACTGGGCAACTGAAGACTGTCCAACAACTCTTGAGAGGCAGGAAACTCTTCCCAGGGAGCCGCACCTGTGGAGCGTGGGATCTTGCAAATGAATGTAAATGAGGACATCAACCTCCAGATCCACACTGTGGATCTTAGCTACCTAGCTAAGATGGTAGATGGAGTTGCTTTCAGTCTTAAAGATCTGCTCCTTGATCTAAGGTCACTGAATTACAAACTACAATAAACTCTCCTCTGAAGTTTGAGTGAAGGCTGCTTTAAAAAAAAA
>NDGN011443771.1:0-11419 GCA_002564285.1 Tympanoctomys barrerae
AGCACTTCTTTTAACTTTTGGACTTGCCTCGTTGTCATCTGATTTTTGAGCTACAACAAGGAGTGTGGGCTTTGAGGCCAGAAGGGCTGGCATCAGGTCCCATCACCTCCACATATAAGGGGGTGACTTAGTTGCCCTATTTGCAAAATGGGTATAATGATAATAGTAGGTTAACAGTGGAGAAATAATGAGTCTGTGAAAAGGATTAGAGAAGAAAAGAAAGCCTAGCATGGTGGTAGAGGCCTGTAACCCCAGCACTCTTGAGAGGCTCACCCAGGAAGATCCCAAGTTAAAGCTCAGGCAGGGCACCTTTGGGATTTAGTGAGACTGTCTCACTAAGGGGGAGCATGGTCGGCAGGTCAGTGGGAAGGTCCGGAGTTCAGCCCCCAGTGTCACAAAGGAAAAAGAAAGTTAAATGTGACCATACCAAAAACCCAGGACATGTTAGCATTGTTTTCTGCAATGCTGAGAACGGCAGGGTGGCAGGTGGCCCTGCGTCTGACCCTGAGCTCAGCTGAGGCAGGCAAGGTCATGAGCAGAGAGACAAGCAGTGTTGGCATGGACAGAATGGTGGGCAGCACGTGGCCAGAATAGACTTCCCTTGGTTTCTCCTAGAAGTAGCTCCAAAACTCCCCCTGGAGAGCCGCTTCCCTCTTGGTCTGTTCATGAGCCAGGGGCCACCCTACTGCCGCCTCATCTATAGGCACAGGAGGGGGCACCCGACCCAGTGTGGCCGGCCACACCTCAGCCTCTGTTGGGGCTGCTCAGTGATAACAGGGTTACCTGGAGTCCTCGCTACAGAAACAAACAGAGCTAACACAGGGATAGCAGGCAGGGACCAGGCCAGCTGAGCTTCGAGACTTCCTGCCTTCTAAGTGCCAAGACATTACCATGTGTGCTTGGGCGAGGGTCAGCTTCCTTCTCTATGACTAAATCCTGGGCATACAGTGCGTGAAGACCTCATACTGATCAGGGGCCAGTGAACCCCCTTCAACATATTGCTTGAAGGGCTGTTGTCTGGCCATCTCTCTGCCTGCCTGCCATCTGCCTGCCTACTGTCTGTCTGTCTGTCTGTCTGTCTGTCTGTCTGTCTAGCCATCCATCTATGCATCCATCCACCCACCCATCCAGCAATCAATCCATTTATCCATTCATCCCACCACTGATCCATCGATCGACCCATCCATCCACCTACCATTAGTGTGTCCATTTATCTAACCCATTTACCATCTATCCTTAATCTGCCATCTATATATTTATCACAAATTTATTATCACCCAGTCTATTCTCATATAGATACACACGCATGCTTGCAGTGAGTAGTATTTTCATCTACAGAAAACATACTTCCACATCACTTTAATCCTCAAAATGGCCCTCCCAGTGAGGGTATTCCTGTGCCCATGACAAGTGAGGACAGACCCAGAACGCTTGAGCCGTGCCTCCAAAACCAAGCAGTGACAGGCTTCTTGTCCTGCTTATGGTGGGCATTCAGTATCTCTAGGACCAGCATTGATGGAGGATTTTCCTCCTGAGCCAGCAGCAAAGTAACAAAAGGCACTTGTCACTAATGTGTTGGTAACCCTGCCCAAGTGTCCGCGAGCTCTGCCTGTGCGTGCCTGGTCTCCTTGGTCCACTCTAAGGAGTTTGTCTTAGAAAGGCACCGCGTGGAGGCCGGGGCTGGGCATGCACCCTGGTAAGGCAGCCAGGAGCAGCCTCGGCGACCCAGGTGTGTGGAGCAGTGAGGCAGCTCCTTGTCTCACTGCAGGAGAATGTTACCAGCCAACAACCTAACGTAATGTTAGGCAACAACCTAAAGCATCAGCGATGACAAGCGAGGGCTCCCACCAGACGGCTGAGAATGATAACTATGGATTGCTGTGCATGTTCTTTATATCCATGACATACAGTCAAGATAGCCGTCCTGGACAGCAAAATCATGACTCATCATGGACATAAGTACATATGAGTAAAGGAAACTTGAAAGAAATTCTGGCTCACTGCTTCCTTACGAATTTTCTCTTCTGTGTTTTGCAATGAATGGATGTCAGCTTTCTGATTAGAAATGTATTGTTTTTAATTTTCTTCTCCAGCTATCAAAATAGTAAGGTTGCTTCCCCCAAGTGATGAACGTTTTGGGTACGTTTTTGTTCTGATCCAGACTCTGCTGCCCCTTATCTTGGAATTTTCCAGGTGGAAACGCCAAGTTTGGGCACACACCACACGCACCTTGGTTTTGAGACAGAAAGATCTGTGCCCCCTCTCATTTTCTAACCACGGAGGCTCAAGGTGCCTCTGGGTGGGGAGTGCGTCAACCTCACAGGAAGCAGGAGGAAGAAGGACACGGAAGGTGCTGCGCCCCCCACCCCTGCCTCGCTGCCAGGGCGTACAGTGTGGCTGCAGGAGCCTCTCTGGCCTCCTTCGCTCCAGAAGCCAGTTCTCATCCTCCCTCTCAGTGCAGCTTGAGAAACCAAAGGAGCTGCCCCCCCCCGCCGCTGGACGCTGTGCTCCACCCCCTGCTGGATGCTGCACTCCACACCCAGAGCAAAGCACCAGGAAGCAGCGAGGCTCTCCAGGAGCTCCCTAGCGGATGGGAAAGCCAGCACTCTGGGTGCTCAGTGGCGGAGGTATGCTGGGCTCACGAGACCAAGGCGGGCAGTGGGGGAGGCTCCCCCGGCCTGCTGGGGCCCAGCCTCCTGTCCTGGGGTCCTGCGCTTCAGCATGGGGTCCACACGTCATCCCAGCACACTAAGAGACTGAGGCAGGAGGACGGAGAGTCCCAGCACAGCCAACTTAGCAAGACCCTGTCTCAAAATAAAAGAAGGCTCTGGAACGTGGATTCCAACAGGCCTGAGGGCCCGATTCAGAACCTGGAATTCAGCATACCCGTGCTGGGCCGTCCCTCGGCATGGAGGGAAATTCGGGTTTCCAGTTGTCCTTGTGACCCACACAGCAGAAGTGACCTTCTGAAGAACTGGGCCCCCTTCCAAGTCACCGCCTGCCACTGTCCTGTCACACGGCATGTATTTTCTCAGTTACACAAAACCTTCTCTGCTAAATGCACTTTCCACTCAGATTCCCCAGGTCAGAGATCAGAGGGGAAAGGAACACGAAACCCGGAGCTGAGCACTTGGGCGGAAAGCATGCTGCAGGGCCGTGGAACCTAGGCGTCCACGTCATCCCCACCCTCGGCCCAAAGGTCCCTGCCTGTGCGCCCCTCGCGGCGCAGCCACTCACCACAGGTTGACCAGGAACGGGTGCTCCAGTGCCTGCATGACCTGCAGCTCCCGGAGCACGTTGCGCACCTCGTCGCGCTCGATGCTCTTCTGCTTGTTCATGTACTTCATAGCGTACATCTTCTTCGTGTCACGCTTCTGCACGATGCACACCTGGGCAGCAGGAGGAGAGAAGCACTTCACACCGGGCTGTGGCTGTGCCGCGCACCTGGGAGCCGAGTGGCTCCCTGCGTCTGGACAGCATGGAGGGCCCAGCGTCACCCTTCGGAAGACGCTTACACTAAGTGTCAGCAGCTCTGCTGGGGGGGCAGGTTCAGGAGTGGGAAGCCCCAGCCCTGACCATGGCGGCTCATAGCCCAGGAGGAAGGCGGACACGGGCTCCAGTGACAGTGGCCCTGGAACCCGCAGGCACACGCTCTGCTGCAGCCCCTGTCCCAAGGACTGTGGCCCTGGGACATCCATGTGCTGTGTGCTGCAAACCCTGTCTCTGCCCGAGTGACTCCTGCACCCTCCCGCTCAGCACACACCTGCCTGGGCTCTGTCTCTGCTCTGCCTAGGGTCGCTCTGTTGCTAGGACAGCCTACTTCGTAGCCCGAGCAACGGACCCACACAGCCAGAAACTCCCTGTCCTCATCCCAAACCCAGGACTGACAGGATGAGGAGGAGGGGAAGTGAAAGGCCCCGACGTGTGAGTATGCCTGCCTGGTGCAGAGCAGGCCCAGCTCCTCTCAGGCCTTCCTCCTGCTCCTCCCCTCGGCCCTGCCTGCTTCACCTAAAGGTTTGTCTCCTCTCCTTGCCTCGGAGCCTCCTTCTGGGAAAGCCATCACAGCCCTGTGCAGTGTGCACCCGACTGCAGGCTGGCACCAACAACTATGATTAACCTGTCACCTGTGAGTGACAAACACCTCTGTCCTTGCTCCAGGGAGGGAGCCCTGGTGTAGCGATGAAGCTGCCATGTTCACCCAAGCCACTGCGCTGCAGGGCAGGACTCAACGCATAACCGGGCCCGAAGAGTGAGTCCCTGGGGAAAGTGGGACAGGCTGGCTGAGATGGGTCTGCTCAGGACTCAGTAATACAGAAGGGGAGCCTGAAACCAGGAAGGGGCAGGGCAAGGGGGTGCAACCCAGGAGGCACAGGCCAGGGCGAGGGGGTGCAACCCAGGAGGCACAGGCCAGGGCGAGGGGGTGCAACCCAGGAGGCACAGGGCTTGGGCAGGTGCCTCAAAGAGTCGCGCTAGGCTGGAGACATACGTGAGCTACATGGCCTGGAACAAGATGAGGGAGGAGGACCAAATAGGATTGGATTGGATCAGATCTTCCAACAGCATGGTGAGGAGAGGTGTCACCTCCCTCAGTGCCACAGGCAGGTGGCTTACACAGAAGACTCTGGGGGCCAAAAGTCCACATTCAAGGTGTGGGCAGAGCAGTTCCCAGAGCGTGTCAGAGGTGACCCCTGACTCTCCGCTCTGAGTCTGTCTGGGGTCCCCTTCACATCTTTCCATCAGGACACCAATCACAGTAGCTGGGGTGCACTTAGTCCCAGATGGCCCTTCTTAAATCATTACATCCGCATAGAACCTCAGCTGCAGTAACCTGAGGTCAGCTATGGCCTGCAGCATTGAAAATTTCAGGGATGAATACCTGATAAGTTATAAAATGTAAGTAACACAGAGAAATTCCATGTTGTCCCATGCTGCTCGCCTCCTGGGGGGTGGGGTGTTGTAGGACACCCAGGATTGTCTCTCTGGCAGGGGATCCATTCTGCATATGCTACCCACATGATAATCACTTGGCAGCCCTCCCTGTGGCCAAGTAGACTGCGGTGGGGTCTCAGTGCCTGGGTCCACATGGCCCTCCCACAGTATCCTGAAGCTGTGTCGCTTCCTTCATTTTGTGCCATCTTGTAGCATCACACATGGGCTGAGCAGAGGACCGTAAATTATATTGAAAGAGAAAAAGCAAGAGATCACATTTGAATGGTTTTTATTACAGTAGCTGTTAGGATGTATCGCTACTGTTGGTAGACCCTGACTGAGCCCGATTTATAAAATTAAACTCTGTCATAGGGATGGATGTACAGGACAAATACAGTATAGGTAGAGCTTGGTACTATTTGAGGTCTCAGGCATCTACTGTGGTCCCAGAACACACTACACCTCCAAATAAGAGCAGGTTCTAGGATTTCAGGAAGGTTCCCATGTGGAGGCCACCATTCAGCTAGTAGGGGTACCACTGCCACCCCTACCCTACAGATAAAGGGGCTCAGTCCTCGCTCCAGGCTTAAGCCGGAAGGCCAGGCTCCCTGCCGTCCTGGAAAGAGGGCCCTGGAGGACCTGCGCAGGAAGGCAGCACGCAGGGTTCTTGGTCGAGAGCTCAGGTTTTCTCCTGGCTCCACGGCTCCTCCTCTGCTGGATGTCAGGCCCATGGAAGCTCTGACGTGCTGCAAATCTATGGGGACAAACACCAGGCAGAGCAGTGAGCCGGAATCTGGATGGCTTAGGACTTGGAGCAGACTCTCAGAATTAAATTCAGTTCTGGATCCTGGAAGATGGAGAGGCTAATGCGAACCAAAAGGGCTGGTAAGTGTGATGCACGGAGCGGGACCAGGTCTGACAGCAAGATGGAGGCAGAGACGTTTGAACTCGGCACACTCCGACTGACACTCCCTCTGCTGTGTGACTGTGGGAAAGTGCCCCACCCTCTCTGGGCCTCTGCCTGTTCTTCAGAGCTGTTGCTCTTCACCAAGGGAGAACAGGGTGAGAAGTCAGCAGACTGCAGCCTGGCAGGGGCCTCGCAGAAACCACAGAATGTGTCCCCACCTCTCCCTGACCTCAGACTGCTGCTTTCAGAACAGGGAGAAATGGATGTCACTTCACCAGGTATTCTGTTACGGCCCAAATAGTCTCCTTTGAGACAAAATAGCAGAGAAGCAGTTTGGAGGAAGGGAAGGTTATCTTGGCTCACGGCTTTGGGGGGTCAGTCTATGGCCAGCTGGCTCCTTGCTTTAGGCCTGTGGTTGGGCAGAGCTCATGTAGGAAGATGCGGTGGAGCAAGCAGGGGGCCGGAAAGCAGAGAGACAGCAGGAGAGTCAGAGCGGAAAGGCTGGGACAGGACTCAGTCCCCAAGGCCAAACCCCATGGCTCACTCCCTTCATCAGACCCCACTTCCTGTTTCTGTCACCTGCAATGTCGCCATCACATTATGAATCCACCCATGGTGGGTCCACCACTGAAGTCTTCGTGCTCCGCTCACTGCTCCACACCCCATCAGTTAGAGACCCAGATCTAGTCCATGAGTCTGAGAGGCATTCATTCCAAACCATAACGAAATTCAGATTGAAATAAGGACCCTCTTTGTGGCTGCTGTGAAGAGCCACACCTTGCCTGGGACACAGTGACCTGATACATGGTCAAACTGGATTCTGGCCTGAGTGTCAGGGCCCTCTTAGAAGAGAGGGACACTTTCACTGGTGCTCTTTGAGGAAGCCATCAACAGTAGGAGCTTCCGCTGTGGCTCTGTGGCTGTGTTCCAGTAGCCCCTGCAAGTTTAGACTGCTGGCTTTTCTTTTTTTTTTTTAAATTTTATTTATGTATGTATGTATGTGTGTGTGTGTGTGGCCAGCTCAGCCCACCAGGGGGCGGGGCTGGCTGGCCTGTAGTGCTGGGGGATTGAACCGCAGTCCCTGTGCTTTGCTAAGCTTGTTCTAAGTAGGTGCTTTAGACCACTGAGCCATCTCACCTTGCTGGCTTTTATTCTGAAGGTGCTGGGGAGCCATTACAAGGGCTTGCACATAGAGCTAAGGTTACAATGTGAACCAGCAAAGGAAGGAAAGAATCAACATACAAACAGCATCAAGAACTTGATTCACCGAAGAAGCTCTTTCTGTCGGCAGAGGGAGAGAGACTGGGGACAATTATAAGCGGTGACCATGTGTTTTATAAATAAGCTCAAGCACACACGCACGCACGTACATGCACCAAAGTCATTGTGTCAGAAACGTCAGCACAAGTGTGGGAAACCAGGGACCACGAGGGACAGAGGCTGAAAGTCCCTTGAGAGGGCCTGGGACAGCTCCTGAGCTGGACAGAGGGGGTGTCACTGAGCAAACGCTGAGATGTCAAGGAGCAGCAGCAGCTGTGGCACATCACCGGCCCGGCTGCAGCCTGGAGGTGGCCACAGCACGCCTGCATGGCCTGTGATATTTGGCTCTTAATAAAGTGCCCTGCAGACGCCAGCAAGTTCCTCTTCAGTGTGCCGGCAGCCATACATGACCTAATTAATAGCAAATGAATAAATATTTCATTAGAAAGAAATGGATTCCGCCCTTCATAAAGCTGTCGGCAAGAACAATATTGGCTTCCCAGGCAAGCGTCGTCTTTTGAGAATTCTACACTCATCCTTGCGCAGGAGTTGCAGCCAGCTCGAGACTCAGAAGACGGGCACCTTGCGGGGTCCCATGACGGGCCAGGCTTCTCGGCCAGAGCTCACCGCCATTGTGCTGTGAGCTCATCAGCTCATGTCGTTTCCTGAGAAAAGCAATCACGTTGAGCCCCTGCTTGTGCCATGCGCAGTTCTGGCACTGGGCAAATGTCGGCCGCCATGTGCCTGTCACAGGGCTGCCTCCGCCCCTGCTAACTTTCCCTCTGGGGATTCCTCCTCAGCAGTGAGGACTCAGCCCGAGTGTCTCTCATCAGTGTGTCAAGCTGTCTCCAAACAACCAGCCCTGTGGCATCAGGCACGACCTCCAGCTCTGCTTGTCCCACTGTCACGGAATGGACACAGTTGTCGATCTGCCCAGCACAGATACGACCTGAACAGCCCACTGTGCCCCCACTGGGCTGGCTCCTGACACTTGAGACAGGAAGTAAATTCCAAAAGAATTAAGTTTTTAAGTGGAAAAAAGCTCAATATGCCAAGCACTTGTGAACTCTTACACTGCGGACCACTTGTGTGAGGCCTCACGTGGCTCGGGTCCCAGTGAGTCTGAGGCAGGCGGACACCCAGGGGTCTGGCATGAATGGCGTCCCCTGATGCACTTGGGTCTACACACAGTAGTGGAAGCAAGCAGCCTGGCACACAGAATGGTTGCCTCGTGACACACTTGGGGATGGGGCAGCAGCGGTCCTTGTGCGGCATGAGGCATCGTGGCCCTCGGCTCCTCACCTGACCACTCGAGCTTGGCTTTATCCTCACATTTCCTTCGAGGGATTCCAGGAGCCATCCATCGTCCCGTAACCCCAGGCCACCTCCGGCTGGCTGTCATGCCAAGCGCGTCTGGCTAGCACGCAGACATGCATTAGTGCAGTATTGTATCTGATCTTCTGCAGCTTCTGAAGCGGATGTCCACTTGCTCCCGCACAGTCCACTCCTTGCAGCTTCTCCCAGAGCTGCCCTTTGCCCTTCATATGATCCAGCTCTGTGGACGCCCAAGGCCACACACACTGGGCCACTTCCTGGGACTTTTCTCCTGGCTCAGCCACTGCCGGGGGTGGAGGGTGGAGAGGGTGAGTGTGGGAGGGATCACGCCCCTCGGTCTCAACTCACAGTCACCTAGGCATTAGGCGTCCAGTGATTTAATTCTTCTCTATATAGTCATTTACATTACATGTATTAGATATGTTATGTGGGTCATATTCATATACATATGTGTATGTATATGAATGCAGGAGCACACACACACACATACACACACTTCAGGAAAAGCAAACCCTGTATAAATGCTTCCATACTAAATTTCTGAGACATCATGAGATGAACACGAGTTCTCTCTGGCCTCCACAGTCGCCAGAGGTGCTCCACGTGGTGGTCGGAGCTGTCAGACGTTGATCAGCAGGCGACCTGCTGCCTGGTAGGCTGGGGCCTGCAGATCGCTGTGCACGCACTTCCAACTTCTGTAAGGGCCAGCAGTGTAGTGGGTTTCCTGGGATGCATACGACATCCTCTAGGTCCCCCACAGGAGGACAACATCAATTGTTGAAAAAAGTCATCCTATTTTTCTTTTCCTGATTGTGTGAACATTTTGGTGGCCTTTGTATAGATAAAAATCAGTATATAGGGGCATGCATGCATGTATAGATGTGTCATGTGACCAACACACAGGATGAAGCCTTAAATTTACATAATTTATTACATTAAAAGAGACGCAGGCATTCATCTCGCTCAGGTCCTTCCCTTCGCTTTTGGCGCATCCATCCCGCGGTTCTGGCCGCTTTCTGCAGCAGATCGGGGCGTGCTCCCTCCTGAGTACCTTTATAAGAGGTGATAAAAATCCGGGGGAGGCTGCCGCCGGGTGACATCCCACGGAAAAGCAGGCTTGCACAGCGCGAGGCCATGCCTCATCCGCCTTATTCACGGGGTCTGCCCTGCTCTTTACCAAAGTCAAAATCATCACGAAAGGTAGAGTTTTAAAATGATGTGGAACATGGCGGCAACCATGGCAGCTCTAAGGGGGAGGATTAAGGGCAATGTATCCTTACGGATAGATTTTAAATGGAAACAGTCGCTGTACTCTTTGGTCACCCTCACGCATACATGTGTGCACGTATGTGTGTGCTCTGATGGGCGTGTATGCTTTGGCTCTAATCCAAACCATGACTCCACAGGGTCCAGATACAAAGTCATGGGCCCCAGGGGACAGCACCTTTAAGCCATGGTGTCCTATGGGAGGCCTTTGGGTGGCTGGGGACAGTGCCAGAGAAGAGGACTGGGCTCTGAGTCTCTCTGTGTCCCGGACTGGAGAAGTGACTTCCAGCTCTAATACATGTACTACTGTCACAGTCTGCTGCCCCAACCAGAGGCCAAAACAATGAGGCTTTCCCAGCCTGGACTTAGCCCTCGACGTATATGCACTGGATAAACCTTTTCTCTTCCTAAACAGCCTGCCTTGGGTGTTTTGTTCTAGGAATGGGATGCTGACTAACACATCCTATGTATGTGGACATGTGATCTGTATACTAGGCGTGTTTCTCACAGGGTGTATCTTGAATGTTAGTGTTAAAGCTCTCAAGCTCAGCTTCGGGAGGAATCCAAGCCAAGCCGGTCATCAGCAGGGCCAGAAGCAGGAAAGGCCGATGCGGTGTTGAGGGTCTTGCCTTAAGGGAGCAGGCATTTAGTTGTGTCACCTCCACATGGACCCTCACCACAGGGCTCCACCTCCCCACCCACCTGACACCTGTCTCCAGGTCTTTGTCTTAAAACACTTTTCCTTCTATAGCTAGATCTTCCGCTTCTCCAGTTGTGAGAACAATGACCACCAACCAACACAGAGCTCTTTTCTTATCTCACGTGATACACAAGGGGAAGAGCAGAAGCCTTTCCTCTCTGACTGATGGAAGAGCCCTGGGGGCAGAGCTAGGACCACACAGCACCCTCTGGCCTAGCCTGCGCCTCTCCTGTCACATGCCCACTGCAGTGGGTGAGAGACACCCTGCACCCACAGGGAGCAGAAGAGATGCTCTCCAGGAAAGGGATGCTGCTGGATAAGGAAGGGCATGCGTGGGCTGGGGAGATAGCTTGGCAGTCTAAGTGCTTGCCTGGCAAGTGCAAGGACCCAGGTTCAATCCCCAGAACCACATGCTGTGCTGGCCCTGGAACTCCAGGTGCACTGGCCCTGGAACTCCAGGTGAAACCAGGCATGGTGGTGCGCACCTGTAATCCCAGCATGGGGAGGCTGAGACAGGAGGATCACTATGAATCCCAAGCTGCATGACAAGACCCTGTACCAAATACATACATATATACATACATACATATAATCATATATACATATATTTTTTAAAAAAGAAAGAAAGGAGTAAATGGTACAACATTTGAGCTACTACAAATGCTACTACACATTAAGCTATTACAAGATACTTATCAGAATAGTTTATGCTAAAAATATTAATGCCATATGTTGACAAAGAATGAAACAAATGTGATTTTTCTTCTCTTATCATACTATAGATTGAACCCAGGGCTTTCCTGCTGAGCTATATCCTCAGATTTATTTTTTACTTTGAGAAAGAATCTTCCTAAATTGCTCAGGCTAGGCTTGCAATTGCATCCTCTTGCCTCTGGAGAATGTGATGCTTCAACCACAATGTAAACTCAAAGGGTTGTACAATGCACATGCGAACCTCCTCCTTGATGGAGAAACGCCAGTCCTATTTGCCTAAGAAAAATAACATTGTACATTTACCAAAA
>NDGN011443790.1:0-22648 GCA_002564285.1 Tympanoctomys barrerae
TTCATTATTTCTAAATTACTATAACCAACTTTACAACAGAATCAAAATTTCTCTTAATTTTTTCAATATTCCTTATCATTGTAAGAAGTTTTTGTGGTTTGTGTCATTAACTAAGTTAGATAAATAAGGTTAGAATGTGAAAGCCTGCATATATTTTATTTTCTATATTTCAAATCATCTAGAATGAATTTCATGTTTCTTTTTCTATTTACTACTGGATTTATAGGAAGTTGTTAAATTACTTGAAGCTTTCCTACTATTATTGCTATTTTTTTTCTTGTCTCACATCACTAAAAATAATTATTTTCAAGTTAGAAACTGTAATAAAATTATATTTTTATTAAGAGAGTATGCCGTAATCTTCTAATGCTTTGACTGAATCTAGGTTTATGCTATGACACTGTTTAATTACAAGACCCCAAGCAATAGCAGACTATTTTGTATTATGTCTCTCATGAATCTATAGCATACAGGAAAAACTAATTTTTCTACAAAATATAAGACCTATTTCCCTCTCTGTACATATTATCAATATAGTATGTATATTTTATTTTGCTAGTAAAAATACAATATTATTTTATATTGCCAGTAAAAAACACCTGAGACTGGAGCAATTCACAAAGCAAACAGATTTACCTTGCTTAGAGTTCTGTGGCTGCAGAGGCCAAGCAGGTTGATGTCAGTCCCATAGTCCAAGTCTCAGTTGCATTACAACATGGCAAAAAGGTGGAGCAGGAACGAGACAAACACAAAAAGCCAAAGCCTTCCATGGTTTTGTTTTCCAACAACCAATACATTGAAGCTAACAGAGTGACAGAGGTCTGTCTCATTCTCCTTGTGGAGCACTGACCAACTCATGAGGTTGGAGTCTTAGGATATGATTAACGTCTAGCATCCATAGCTTATGGTCTTGCCCCTTTAATACCTCCCACTGACTGGCTTCCAAGCTTCCACCCCATCAACCTTTGGGAAGCAAACCACACCTCAACCATAGCCATGTCCTTTTGGTCTATGCTGCTTGTTATGTCCATCTTTCTGCTCTGGCACTTTTCTGTTCATATCTCTGTAGTTTTGATCTTCTACACACTTTCCACTATGGGTGTTTGATTCTATGTAAGTGTATATATCTACCACATCTTCTCTAAAAAATTCTACCAAGAGTAAATCCTCAAAACTGAAGATTCTACATTAAGTTGAAGAAATTTGTGACTTCACCATTTGATAAGTTGCTCACCTTGTTATACTATGACTTACTCAACTCTCATCTCAAAAAATTGGGTGGGCACAATAGCCTTTATATGTTTGACTGTCTACATTATGACCCAAAAATAAGCAAAACAAACAAAAAACACTCATATACTCACATTGGCTGCAAGACTACATTGAACTGATATATGAAAATATTTTAACAAATTTTTTCACTCACACTAATGTGCCCCATTATTTTTAAGCAGTACGTACTTCTGTTAATTACAATACTGAATTCAAGTTTATAACAGTAAAATGTGGTTGTCATTAAAAAAATAAAGACTGTCTTGAAGAAATGAGTGGATATACAACTTCTAACATCAAAAACAAAATTTATGGGCTGGCCAGATAGCTCAGCGGATTAAGGCCTCTGCTTAGGTAGAGCGCAGCAGCAGGGGTTCAATTCCTGCTCATGCTGGCTCTGCCCCCAGGGTGCTCTGTGAGGACAGTTGAGACTGGATGTGGTGGTCCTTGCCTGTAATCCTAGCTCTTGGGAGGCTGTAAGCAGGAGGATCACTATGAGTCTGATCTACATAGTGAGACCCTGTAGACCCTTTACCAAAAACATACAGACAAAAAAATTATGGAGTGAAAAATACAATGTTAAATTTAAATATATGAAAAAAGAAAAAAATAGGATAGAAGAAATCATGAGTCTAGGTGTTTTATATATTTGCATGTATATCTAATTTCCATATTATTGGTAGATTGTGCACAGTATGGGACCTACACAACAAGAAAATAATGTAAATAAAAATAGGATTTAAATGATATTTCAAAGAAAACAGGAAAAACCCTTAAGAGAAATGATAGACTTCTGTCCTTTCTTTTTTTAAATTTTTAAATTTTTTTTTTAAAAATTTTATTTTGCAGTACTGGGGATTGAATTCAGGACTTTGAGTTTGCCAGGCAAGTGCTTATTCTACTGAGCTATCTCCTCAGCCTGATAAATTTTCTGGTAGTAACATTTTATATTGTGAACTTTCCTGGGATGGTCACCAATTTTTTAAAATTATATTATTACAGGTTATTTTTAAGGAGAAGAGGAAGAAAAGCCTAAAGATCAAGTGATCAAACTTCATAGAGAATCACATGTAGTAATGTAGAGACTGTTTTAGCAACTTTATACACAATTTACATTATTCATAGTCATGATCCTGGTTTATAATAAAATTCAGTAAGGTGTTATTGTAATTATATAATTATAGAAATGCAAGAGTAGGATAAAATATAGCCAGAAGAATTCCATATCCAATAATGAGAGTTTCTGAAAGGAAGGCATAAAACATGGATGCTAGTGAGAAGAAAATGTGAGAAATATTTGTGAAATTATAGCTATATTCTTTCTTAGAATTTAGCCAACTGTAAAATAAATATGCAAGTATCATTTAGATGCTAGTTTTATAGTTATGGTGAGAGGAAAAAAACTCTAGTCTATAATGCTTATCCCTACCAGATATGAAGATTAGTGTTGGCTCAAGAAGAAGCCGTGAGCGTATGTGAAGACACTTGGCCAGTGGTCTTGACTTGGTTCTGACAAACTCAGAATTTCCAGGCAAATCACTTATTAATTCATTTAAATCCTGCACACAAGTAGAAGAGAGGCTTCACCAAATGAGTGCTTCTTTTACCCTAATTTAGGGTATCTCAAGAATGTTTGGTGTCTCAGGTAGACAAAAAAAGTCAGCCAGAAATAAAAAAAGCTTGAGTATGTTTACAAATGCGTACAACATTCGCACTTTCACTTTTAAAGTAGAGACAACTAAGAGGGCATAAGACAGAAAAAATATAGAAGAGATTGTTTTGTAATTAATTCACCTAATTCTAATGGAACATTTAGAAAAGAAATATCTAGGAACTAGGGATTTATTTATTTGTAAGAGTCCGACAGTTCTAGAATCATAGAAATCTAAGAAGATGAAACAGAATGATAAGACGTTTAACAAACAAAAATCCCATAGAATGAAAAGGAACACCTGAATTATAATCACTGTGTTTGATCCAAGAATGATAATTATAGTTTGCAATTTTCTTTGCGAGAAAAAGCATGCATTAATGCACCACTTTCCACAGAAGTAGAAGAAATATGACATTTTCCCTTACAACCTTAAAGAGACACTGCCTCTTGTTCAGTGAAACTGCGCTTATTCAAATCATATTATCACTCCAAATGGCTAAGATCAGACATTCTGAAATGCTGCAGTCTGGGGCTAAAAGATTTCTCATCTCCATGTAGGATACAGATTCAGATCAACCTTGAAAGAACCAAAAGAAAATCCCAAGCGAAGAATTTCAAATACAATTCCATTAAACCACAAAACATTTGAATTCAGGTACTCCAGAGCATTATAAGCTTCCATAGCTTCTGATCAAGAAATGCTTCAAATGATTTTTTATAGNATAGGTAAGTAAGTGCTTCTCTCCTCAGTAGCAGGAAGTCCCTTACCAAAATGCTCATATTTAGTTAGGTGCAGTCCTTTCATTAATTAAACATTTCAAAGCACAGCTTATATCAATCTAAGTTGTTTGCTGAATTATGTTAAAAACTAAGTTATTTTTCACATTTGATTATTAAAAGAACTTCAGAAATACTATTTTAATAAATTTAATAAGCCTAAAAAGTGTAATCACCAATCTATTAAAAAATCAGAATTCAATAGCACTAAATGGAAAAAGCCCTTTATTGCACCCAAATTATTACTATGGCTAATAAAAGGGCCTCTAATTGCTCAAAGAGCATCTTTATTTCCAAACATTAACTTTTCATATTAGAAATAGCTCCATATAATTCTAGCTTGTTGTACAACATTGATGGGTTATTTATTAAACCCAGAGAGAAAATGGACTTACTAGAAACACCTTTAAAAACCCAGTGAATATGCTGACAGCTTAATGTCAAGATAACACTTTTTCAAAATCATATGTAAAATCAATAGAAAGTAAAGGGAGGGCCAGGGAGATGGCTCTGTAGAATAAACACTTCCCTGGCTAAATAAATAAATAAATAAATAAATAAAGAGAAAAGAAACAGCAATAGTAGAACAACTAAGAGAATATACATCAACCTGCAAGGTACTACTGCTACAGTGACAAAAAAAAAAACATAGAATGTTAATTCCAGAGAATAAACTCTATTTAAAATCACAAGCAACAAGACTTTTGTTCCCAGTGACTACTCACATACTTCTAATCGACAAATAAATATTTTCTTGTGTCCAGATATACAGAGAATTTTAGATGTTAAATTTAATATTAGACCAAAAAAAAATACAACAGGTTAGGGACTGGGGAAAAGGCTGAATGGAATAAGCGTTTCCCTGGCAAGTGCAAAGGCCTGAGTTCAATCCCTGGTTTCACCAAAAATAATAATAATAATAATATTAGATTTAAATCTAATATTTAAATATTAGATTTCTTAGTACAGAAATCTATAAGTAACTTGGAGAAAAGAAATACTATTTCATTTTCCACAGGTAGATGTTGGGGGCTGTCGAAGCTGGAAATTGGTTACACGTGTGAGAACAGAACTAGACCTCCATGCCTAAAGCAGTCAATTGACAAAAGCACCCTGCCTGGTTAATGTTGTCTATTCATCACTAGGCAACCTTGTGTCATATGATCCTGACTTTGTAAAGCTATGAACAAATGCCCCTACTGTTGTTCTGAGAGTCCTTTGCCTATCAGGCATGAACAAACACCTGACCTCAACTATTATCCCTCGTCTTTATTTTCTAAATCCCCCACCATTTTCTCCTGGGCACCACTGACAGACCAACAAATCCCTACATTTTGCACGTGAAAGAGGGACACCTGGTAAGGACATGCTGACAGGTGGGAGGACAAGGTGGGAGAATGGATTGGTGGGTCAATAGTAAGCACTGGAGTGTTCTATTAATAATTGTCAGGTAAAAAACATGGGACATCTACTGACTTTCAAAAGTACATAAAAAATGAATTTAAAGAGAGAAATAGGTTTGAGAAAAGTCAAAAGAGGAGAAAGTTATATTGAGTTAAAAACAAGGTCAAATAGAGCCTCAAGAGGCACAGATGTTTATAGATGTATATGGATGTATGTAAAAATGTTTGTTCTTCTCTTGGTTCTTGTATTTCTATTGCTTTCTTTTTTTCTAGTTTTTTAAAAAATATTTTTAAAAACTTATTGGATATAGGGACTCACTACACAGTTCAAATTCATAATTATCTTATTGTCTCAGCTTTCCCAGCATTGGGATTACAGGCATGCAACATCATGCCCAGTTTTGGGGTTGGCACGGCACACTTGGGGTTCTAGGGCCAGCAGCGCATGCAGTACTGTGACTGAACTCTGGTCCTTGCACATGGCGGACAGGCACTTAGACTTCTGAGCCATCTCTCCAGGCCCCATTATGTTACTTTCTAAGACTACCACAAAGGACTTAATGTGGAGTACTCTTTTAAAAATCAAGTCCCAAATGGGATAAGAAAGGTAGAGCAAAGATACTGCTTAAGTCCTCCAGCTTTTGCTCAAGCACATGGGAAAAGAAAAAAAACTTCTTTTAAATTGTGAGCAGCTCATTCTAAGCAGCAGAATAAGGAGGCCCCACTGAAAAGAGGAGCACAGGCTGGGCTCAGGGAAGGCACCATGCACTGGTCCTAGACAGACCCAGCTGGGATTTCTCACCTACCCTCCAGTCCATGAACTCAGTCCAGCTGCAGCTTGTGCCTCCAACTACAGTCCTGCGCACCTGGGGCTAAGTTAGAGAGTCATGACTAGGGAACACCATCACCTTGGCATTTGCTATGTGCATTGCTGGTTTCAAAAATTTATTAGACTCTAGATAGTGCCTGCCCAGGAAAACAACCAAAACATCCAGTGGTCAGAGCCAGACTGAGAGCCAGCACACACAGTGGCTGCACATAGTTGTTTTGGCTGCAGGGCCATCGTCCCTGTAAAACTTGGGAAGGAAAATGTGGGTGAAGAAATTCATTCCCAGTATTAAGACAATGGAGCCACTGCTAGCAGCTTTCCAGCCCTGAGGCAGCAGAGTAAACGCAACCAGAGGAAGAGCCCCAGTACAAAGAGATCTCCAGGTTTTGTGTGGTGCCATTCATGCTGATTAAACAGGGAAATCAAAATTATAAATTAATCTATCCAAACCATTGTTTAAACCATGCCAGACTCTTGTATTGCATTCTTCAATAAAATTTTAATTTTTGAAAAAATGATATATCAGATTAAAAATCTAAATAAATTAGTTTAAAAAATGTGAAGGGCTTTTTGTGTGTGTGGAGCCAGGGCTCAAATTCAGGACCTTTTGCTTGTTAGGCAGGTGTATATGCCATTCAGCTATATCACCAGCCCTTAGTGGGCTTTCCAAATGTAAGTGTGAATGGCCTCCATGTAGGGCAACTACAAGGGTCTGTATTGTTGACTTGGAGGGACACAAAGGACCATTTCCCAGGAATAGCATGTTGCATAAAAGCAGGGAATAGAGTAGTTCTCTCCATTATAATTGACACTAAATACAAGTTTTTAACATTTTCCCCTTAAGGTAATTAACATAAAAGGCCATTTCCATCCTAAAGATAAAGCAATTTGCCTTTAAAAAATCATATTTCCTAAGATTTACAATGTGAATATTTGAAGAAGAACAAGTAAAGTCCTCAAGATTCTTATTACTTGTTTCACAGTCTTAAATTTATTTAGTACAGAAAAAGCTTTGATATTTTATAAACTGATATAAAGGTTTAGAGTTCGATCTAAAAGCAGTGTGGTTTAAACAATTGCTTGATTGTGACATCCATTAAAATAGTGGCAGGCCTAATGGTGGCCTCCACAGGGGTACAAACTGTGATAACTTCTTCATATTTGAGTCAAGTTATCCAACAGATATGTTGTGCCCCGAACTGTTCAGATCAACCAAAGATGAGTTTTATATTTTGTTTAGTAAGATTAATTGGCTCTGCCCAGATTTTGGGCTAATTTCTCTAATGTTATTATCATTATTCTTGCAATAAGTTAAGTTGATTTGCTTGCTTTTATAGATGGGACATATAAAGGAGGCTATGTGATGGCTCCCTCTTCCAAAATATAGGATACAAGTTTCTCATTGTAAGATCAAAATTCAGTTACAAAAACAAAAAGGAGATTCAATCCCTCCCACTTCATTTGTCAATATATACTATTGCATTTTTAAAATTTTATGAAAAGTAGAATTACAGCAACGGAACAATAATTCAGTCAGGTAAAGAAAAAAAAATCAGGGCTTGCCAAATAGCTCAGCAAATTAAAGCACCTGCAAGCAGGCACAGGGGCCAGGGATTTGATTCTCCCCACCCCTCCCAGCATGCTGTGCTGGCCCTGCCCCCAGAGTGCACTGAGATAGCAATTGAGACTGGGCATGGTGGTGTGCACCTGCAATCCCAGCTCTTGGGAGGCTGTAAACAGGTGGATCACTATGAGTCTGATTTAGTTGTGAGACCCTGAATACCCTGTACATCCTTCCCTAAAATACAAAAAGGAAAAAAAAAAGAAAGAAAAAGAAAAAAAATCTAATCTGGGGTAGAGAATATACTTGTGTTTTTCCTGAGAATGTTGAGTGACCTGTTTTGTTAGGCTGTATCATGAAGCCAGATCTGAAGGAATTGACAATGATGAGGCTAGATTTAAACTGGGGCCTACTGAATGAATAAAAAAATGGAAATCTCAGTTCTAAATATGTGCTAGAGCATATAGAAATACTATGCTGAATGTATTATTAAGACAAAACAAAATACAAAAATATAAAATATGTGTATTAATTATAGATAAAAGATGCTATTCAAAATTTTTCTGATAAGAGATCTCTGCTAATTGAGAAACAACAAAATATGATGAGTCTTTCTATAATTATAAATCTCTAAGAATTTTAATAGAGTTACTACAATTCAATTTGGTCAATATTTGAGTGCACTCTGATTTTATAAAGATGTTTGTTTGTGTGTTCTATGTATTTGTTATGTGTTTGCATACCATTCTGTGAACAGCTAACTCCCTTTTTATTTGAACTTTGAGATAGAGACTTAAAAGCATGCTTTCTCCTGAGTCACCAGCTTATCCTGATGATATCAAAATTGGTTTACTTGTGGATCGTCAAATATTAAGCTAATTAAACAAAAACTCCTTAGAGTGGGGAGAGATTTTTGGATAGGACTCCAACTGGTTAATAGATGAGTGGCCAAATTTGTTCATCAATAAGGAGCCCCAACAATCTCCATAGTCATTTGAGAGACATCCCAATAATTAATTATTGATTAAAAGATAAATTATTTCAGATAAGGTTTCCTCATAAAAGATGCACTCAACATGAAACTAAATTAAAAAACAAAGGTTTTCATGTGTGTGTGGTAATTCATTATTGTTAATCTCATGGTGTATTAAATGTATTCATGACTCCAGATGTACAGGACTTCCAAAATGTAAAACAAGGATTCCTTATTGTGATAAAACTTTTCTTTCAGATTCAGACCTCTCATTTTAACAAAAACTTATTATATATATCCTATTAAAGAATGACGAATTAAGTAAAAGCTTCTTATGTATTACATAGAAATAACTGGTAAAAATGGTTGTATTATGCCAAAACAAATTTTAAGTATGTCAAAAAATGTCATCAGGTTTCTCATGCTGCAATATTGTATGTAGTTTTGATTTCTAAATTTCTGTGCAAAAATTTGTGTTGTGTGTTAACATTTTACAGAGATTCACAAATTAGAATATCCATGTTTTTAAGAAAACAACCGTTCCATTTTATGTTCTAAGGTGTTGATATCCAGATAAATAGTAAAATTAAGCTTTTTGCCTGCATTACATAATAATGTCATTATACTTTTCTTCTGGTTATTTAACAACTGAGGTTTAGAGAACAAAACTTAGATGGGCTAAGAGGATAGTCAATATTTTGGCCCTAGCCCTCTAAGGTCAGTGAGAACTCAGGACATAAGAGAACCTCTTCTGTGACATCCTGTCATACAACTGAGTCCCTGATTTTCTGACCAAGGACATTATGGGACCACAGAGGAGTGATTCAATGATGTATAGTGTGCCTAAGGAGACTTACCTAGAGAGAAAATGTCTCTCAAGCTTTCACAGAAAGCAACTTAGTCAAGCATGACCATGACCATGACTCATCTATGTGGCTTACACTGACAGAAGATCTAAGAGGTGTTCTACATGTTTATAAGGTAAATCCTCAGGAGTTTTAACCAACCTTGATAGATAACAGAAAGTTTTTTTTTAATTTATACATGTTTTGTTTTAACTTGATATCAACCATCCAACAGAAAAGTGTAACCACAACATGTAAAAAGTAATATCATAATATGCTAGCTGTACTGATTAGGAAAACACAGGGACTGGAGTTCAATCCCTGGCACCAGATTCCATGTTAGTCCCATCCTCAAACATGCTGAGTGGTGTACACCTGTAATCCCAGAGCTGGGGAGATTGAAAGCAGGAGGATCACTATGAGTCTGAGCTGTGAAATGAGACCATGTGTCAAATACACTAATATATATATTATATATATATCAATATAATATATATTATATAAAATACATATATATATATATATATATATATATATATATATCCTCTCTGTAAAAGGTTCAAATCATTAAAAACTTCTGACAATTGCCAACTGAACTGGTAAATCACTATTATTGAGGATTATTGAACGGTGTAGAGTAAAATTGCTGTATACAGTTGCCAAAATCCTTGGACTGGCATCAAAGAATAGAAGGTCTTCTAGAGTTCTCCAAATACAGCTTCTCCAACTGCAGTGGAACTCCCATCATTCACACAATACAAAAAAGGGAGATATGATGTTGGGAGTTGCTGAAGTTGGAAATTGGTCACATGTGTGAGAGCAGGAGTAGTCCTCAGTGTCTAAGGCAGTCAACCTAGCTCAGTCATGGTCAATGTCAGCTATTAGTCACTATACAACCTGGTGTTATGTGATATTAACTTCGCAAAGGTATAAATAAACATACCTACTGTTGTTCTGGGTGTCATTTGCCAATCAGGCAATGGACCACCCCATGACCGAGCTCCTGTCTTCTTCTCTATTTTTTCTTCATACCTGCTTCCATTTCTCCCTGGAGTACCCCAAAACACCAACAGGTCAGAAAGTAGATCTTATAATGTTAGGGCTTAAAGTTACACATATATTTAATGCAAAATTATAGGAGAAGTAGTCTTAATATTTAGAAATATTTGGGACCAGGGAGATAGTTCAGTGGTGTAGCCCCAGCCTGGCAAGATCAGGGACCTGTGTTCAATCTCTGGTACATGCTGAGGTGGCTCTTCCCTTGGGCATGCTGAGCTAGCTACTGAGACTGGACCTGGTGGCACAAGTATGTAATCAAATGCTGGGGAGGCTGAAACAGGAGTATCACTGAGTCCCAACTGCATAGTGAAACCCTGTCCCAAATGCATAAAATTTAAAAAAAAAAGAAATGTGTGTCATCAGGTAAATAAGGACTCTCTCTCTCTCTCTCTCTCTCTCTCTCTCTCTCTCTCTCCTTGTCTGCCTCTCTCTCTCTCTCTCTCTCTCTCTCTCTCTGTCTCATCTCATCTTGTCTTTCTCCCATTTTTGGTACTACTGAGATAAGGCCTTTGTACTATGATACATTTTCAACCATGGGTACGAATTTAAAGTCTCAATAAAAATAGTATACATTTGAAGATCCTTAAACAAACAAACAAACCCTAGGACTCTAATGAAAATCACGGTGTTATGGTTTTTGTCTAGTTGTCTCCCGAAGTGTCATATAGTCACTGGGGCAGAGGTTTTGATTAATGCATGATCCAGTGCTGGGATTATGGATGTGAGTGCTACACACTCCCTGGGGAGGCAATATAAGGAAAGAAGAGAGGCTTGCTAGCCACTACAGTGACTGCCTTTCCCCTTGTTCTTTGGTGTCTTACACGACCATGAATGGCTGCTCTCTGCCATGTGGTACCCTGCCTTGGAGACAGGATAGTATGGACTTGAAACCTTCACAAACTGTGAGCCAAACAAGCCCTTTTCTTCCTTGATTTGGGGTGTCAAGTATTTTGTCCCAGCAACAAGAAGAGTAAGTGAGACACATGGTCTCAACTTACAACCATATTTGAACCATCTCCAGGCTTTCTTGGGTGGAGGCCAGTTGCCAAAGGCCATATTCTTGTTTTTTGCATAGCTAGTATTTTATATATGCATAAAAGAATTATATGTATTAGCATTAGATCAATTGTTTTGATTTTTGGAACAGTAATGATATTTGTTATTCATTTTTATTGCTATAAGTCTTTTGTTAAGAAAAATCCTTGAAGTACTAAGATTAGTAGTAGAAATTTAATATATTTCCCATGCAAACCATCCCAATGTTGCAAAAGAAGTTTCTCTTAAATCCGTAGTTGCTATTAAGAACAAATGCTGCATCATTCATTTTACAGTCTCCATAGATCAATCTAAACTGAAATAAAGCCTTAGTGTTGTCTGATGTCTAGTACATCATGTCTTCTGGTGAAGCAATACAACAATGATTACCAATATCTTATTATAATTCTAATTTCATCACTAACTCAACTGTAATAATCATTACTTTAAGTTGGAGTCACCATTCCTCCCACACACAAATCAGTTAAGAAAATTCTACCAGAAAATTTTGTTAGATTTTTTGCCCAGAACTTTTTAAGTTTTTGTAAGGATTCTAATTTTATAAACTCCAGTTCCCACGAAAGGAGAATTGATAATATCTTGGAGAAGGCCAGATAACCATAAGAGAACACAGGAAGTGCATACTCAAATATCTGAAGAGACTACAGAACAATTCACATGGGAGAAACATGCAGGGAATGTGGGGGCTTAGCACGGTGGGCTGAGTGGAGAGGACCGTCTCACCGGTGTGAGTGGGCTTTTTCCAGAGGGCTAATGGCTTGAGTACAACAAAGAGGTGGAGGAACAGTAAATTTGCTCTCTCTCTAACTTTGGACATCCATGTTTCCTGATTTCCTTGTATTTGAAACCTAACTGGGAATTAATCTTCAGTTCTTGTACCTGAAACTCAGATAAGACCTACACCATTAACTCCTCTGGTTCTTAGACATTTGGGTTTGGACAGAAGCTATACCACCTATATTTCTGGTTCTGCAGTTTGTAAACATTTGATGTTAGAAATTTTCTGCCCCTCTAATTTTGAGCCAATCTTTCATAATAAATGTCTGTATATCATACATATTTATGGTTATATGTATAAGTAGGATACATGCATCCTATTTTTGTTTTTCTGAGGAACACTGATTAATATACTTGGCCTGATTATTTTATCACTTAAAAAAAAAGATCTCTTTGTAAAGAAAGTAGCCACCATCTTCATGCAAACTCTCAGCAACTATTTGCAGATGTGTTTCTGTGCATGTGCAGACATTCAGAGTCTGGTTGGTGTCATTTCTAATCGATACAGTGAGGATTTGCTGCGTTCTGTTTGAGATTATACAAGATTCAGAGGAATCAGGGTTTAATGACCTCTCTAATTCACTAAATAGCACCCAAAAGGAGACCCAGTAAATTCTAGATCACTGGAAGTTGTGAACTACATGAACACACAGGGACACACACACACACACACACACACACACACACACACACTACAAAAACCTCCAGTCCAGCTCAAATTCACCAGTATAATTTTGCTGGTAGTTACTGAACAATCTCATTTCTAGGCTAGTGCTTATTCCACTGAACTAGCCCCCAGGCCCAATCTCATTTCTAGCTCCAGCCACATGTGTTAATTATTATCCAAAACCCATTAGCAGAGCAATAATCATTAAAGCAATTTAGATTAGAGAAATGTAGAATTGAGAAACATTTATTCATATAGGTACTCTGCTGATGACAGATCATTGTTATGATTGAATTTAATTCAAATTTTATTTCAAATAGATTGCATGACATACGGATGTGGTAATAAAGAGTCAAAAAGTGAGTCAACTTAGCCATGTAAGTTTAAAACTCACAAAAATAATTTATTCCACAGTGACATTTATGGTTCAGTTGAATCATGATCCCTGGAGCTTATCAGATACATCCATAGATTTGTGCATTCCTTGGCTAGATCATGTTGACAATTAACAATGACACTAAACAAAAAAAATTCAGGCTTTGAAGTCCTTCTCGCATACTGGTTTTGTTTTCTGCTAAAGCTTGGAATTATACTCTACCAGGCAAGGCTGGCATGCTTAGAGACATCAGCATCACCTTACAAGGGGTAGTTCCTCCTCTTTCCAGAAGGCAGTGAATGCTCCTTATCTGAAGTGACACTTACTCAGAATCGATCTCTGTCCAAGCTGTAACTAAGTCTTCCAGAAAGTCTGAGAAATCTTGAATATCAGCACATGCAGCTGTTTACTCAGCAGTGTCAGGAGATGGGCTCTTTGGAAGCAGAAATGATCTGCTTCGCAGTATATATCGTTTGAAAGTGTAGTTTCTTCCCTCACCACAGGACTAGAGACAGCATCAATACTTTAGAGTATCACTGAATTGAGATTCTACAAAGTGTTAGACCAAATATCACTCACATGACTCTGGTACAAAGTAGTCACTTGAAGGCTTACGAATTAAGAGTGATGGAGTTAAATTTATCATGACTGTATATTACATACGAAGGAGAATTGGAAAAATAAATGCTTTTGGGTTCATAACATTTTATACATTCTGCTATATAAACCTTGAAAGACATAACCTCACTGTCAGAAACATGAGAGCAAATAAGGAATGCAAATTTTTCAATTATGGACTTAATGTATAAAATGAGTTTATGCAGGCTTTGTTTATCACAAGCTCTTCTGCTATTAATATTCCACATAACTGTATCTTAGAGTGTGTGTGTGTGGAGGGGGTTGGATCCTGGCCCTTCTGAATACTGAGCAAGATCTTTACCCTGGACCTAAATCTCCAACCTTTTAATTTTTTATTTTATGTTGAGACAGGGTCTCCTCTAAGTTGCTCAGGTTGGCCTTCAACTTGAGATCTTCCTGTCTCAGGCTCCAGAATAGCTGGGATCACAGATGTGTGACACCATGCATGGCTCCATATCACTCTACATACTTCACTTACAAGTTTTGAGTGATCTGAAATTATGCAGTCAGAAGAGGAGTTAAATGAAACACAAATGTTAGTGTTTATTTATCATTGTTATAATGTTGTATAATGTTCTGTCAGTCACACCTCAGATGAAATTACTTTTTCATCCTCACATTGCAAGTTCTTGGCAGAATAACAACTACACTTTGCATATCTGCGCTGGCCTTAAAATGAACCACATAAATTACTACCCATCTGCAAAAAATATCATTTTAACTATCCGTTATTATGTAGCATAAAGACATAATTTCACTTAATATTTACAACAATCCTAAGTGGCAAGTATTGTTATAGGGAAAGAAATTGAAGCACACTTTGTTTGGATGTCCTAAAATTACACAAGTAGGAAGTCACTCTGTCAGAATTTCAACCCAAGTGCACCTGCAAGCAAAGGCTACGTGCCTTTTCCCATTAACACACATTAGTTCCAGGCTGTTCAGGAAAGAATCTTGAACTATGAGTGCCACTATTCATAATGAGCATGTGTTGTGACTACTCCTTCCTTTGTTTAGAATATTCTAACTAACCACAATTTCCTTAATTTCTATGCATTCTTATAAATAGCTTACTAAATATTTCACCAAATAATTATTGAAACTCTTGGATTATGCCGTTGGTCAGCCAGTGCTCAACTCTGTTCATCACTAAGAAAATAAAGAAAGAGTAAAGTCACACACTCACATTCTAAAGTGGCATATTAACAGATCATTTATGTGCACATACCTGTCATTTTTAATTTGAAAAAAGAGAAATATGACTACTCCATGTATAGATGTACAGTGAAGAGTTTGGTGGATTCTAATGTTAGTAGCTGTATTCATTAATTCATTCATTGAATACTTTAACTAGCATCTACTATATAACATGCATGGGGGCATAGCATGGAACAAATGAAATTGATTACCTCATGCAGTTACAATGTAGGAGACATGGTCTAAAGAAAAAATATTTACATATATGTGCATATGATGATATATATTTGTATGCACACGTATAATAGCAGCTTTGCCAAAATTATATTAGGAAACATGAAGCTGGTTATATGAAAAAGAAGATGCTGCTTTAGGTAGTCTAGAATGATAATGCAAATAAATGCTAAAGAATACCAGTAAAATGTTTTATCTCAGCTATTTTCTTTTTACTGAGTTTAGGGCAGTAAAGATTTCAGTCCACTAAAAATGGGCCAGTGATAATCTATAAAATGCCCATTAAAAAACAGTACATTGTTTGCCCAAAAGTACAAAGCTGTAGATTTTTATATTTGTGAATTTAACATTGGAAACCTGGCTGAAGCCTCCAAATCCATCTGAGAAGTCCTGTACCGCGAGCTAAAATATCTCTGCTGTACCATTTTATTTCATCAAGTTATGAGAACACAGTTTTATGAAGGTGCTAAGCATTATTATGGAATTAAGATTGGGAGTGAAACCAGCGCTAATCTACTTTCCCCAGCCTTGTTTTCCTGTTTGTGATAAAGTTCAAAGACATTAAGTCTGGAGTATTAAATTTTAATGCTGGAACTCAGTCTTCACAATAAAATGTGAGCAGCACTAGCAAAACGAACAAAACGAAGAAAAATTCAGACAAGCAAAAAGTGGTTACAGAAAATGCCTTTTCTAAAGAAAAACATATGACTCCTTAAATGTAAAGTCACTGAATTTAATCTTTGCTTTTTATGTCTTCTTATGTTATTTTGGTTTTAGATGATTATTGCTGAAAATAATATATTTTTATAAATTCTGTACTGTGATGAATGGAGAAAGGAACACATATTCTAGGACAGAGTTTAAGTATACAGAGCGGCTTGATGATTTCAATAATTGGGTTTGAGTTACATCTGAAATAATCTCATGAATATACAGTGTTTGGAGACCTTTAATACACCATTGATTGAATTAACACCTTGTAGCAAGCTAAAAGAATATGTGAAAATATTAAATGAAGAAAGCTTTTCATTTTGATCCACATCAGTGAAAATTAAATGATACTTTTCATTTTCTCACCCACTTCAGAAAAATGAGACCTTCATTCATCTAATGCCAATTGAGCAGAGAACAGTCCAAAATTTAAAACTGTGAATTCTTGGTAAAATCCCGAACAGCTTAGTTTATGAGATCTGACAGTATCCTGCTTGGGGTGATAAGGCTGAAGGCATTGTGTACCCTTAGCAATTGGCAGCAGAGTAATCACTGACAGTGTGACAGCTCATTTGTTGTAAAGCCATCCACTTTTTCTGAGATATGGAGAAAGTGGAAGTAGAACCTAGGTACATATGTAGAACATATATAGTGCAATTATTTTCATGATTATATTTTCCTTTGGCAAGTATCTTTGGAAACATTATTATATGTGTTGAGACCCTTCGGAAAGAACTGTCCCATTTATAAACAGAGCTGGCAATCCACAAGATAATTCAGACAACTCTTACAATCATTTGAAAGCTAGGTTAGGAATTTTATAAATTCAGTTGCCAATTAAAATTCCAACTTAGAAGAAAAACATTTAAGTTACAAAGACAAATAACTAAAACTGCAGAGTGTTTTAAATAAGAACATACAAGAATTGTGTATCAATAACATAAAAGCACCAAAGAATAAATATTTGGCAAAATATTATAACCTTTCACATGTTATCTATATAATGCTAACTCATAGGAGTACTTCAGTCCATTTTGGGAATTGCAGGATTAAACATAAACAATTAAACAGCTGCAGGAATATTTAACATTTCTTAAGATCAAAATAGACAATTCGATGTCTGTAAGTCACTGCCACCTAGAGATAAAACATTCTAGGCTCAGAATTCAGAAGGTTTACAATGCAATTATGATAATCTTAGGATTATGTTGAGCCCATTAGTCTCCTAAGAATATAAATAGTCCTCTTCTGTCACCCTCACCCTCACAAGATGCAACACACCCGCTTCCCAAACATAGCTCTTCTCTGCTAGGTGTGGTGGTGCACACCTGTAAGCATTAAGGAGGCTGAGGCAGGAGGATTGTGGCAAGTTTGAGGCCAGCTTGGGCTACACAGGAGGTTCAAGGCTAGCCGGAGCTGTACAGCAAAACCATTTCTCAAAACAAACAAACAAACGAATGAATGAATGAACAAACAGCAAGCCACAACTCTTCTAGCTCTGAAATACACAATCCACACTAATATGCAGGCTGTTGAGATAGACACACGGTCTGTCTTCCTGATCCACAGGTGGCATTAGTGAGACTCTTCCTATCTTCATGAGTATCCATGTCCCATTCAGGTTTAATATGTTTTCACTTCAACCATTCTCACAAACAAAAGAAAACAAGAAATCCCTGAGAAAAGCAAAGCCTATGGTAGTTCAAATCCATCCAGGCTGCTACAACCACGAACATTATTGCCACAATGACATCTTTACTTTTAACCTTTTGTGAGCCAATAGCCCTACTTGACAATTTTTCCAGGTTCTTCTAGTTAGCTTTCTCCTATTTATCACAGCAATTATTTTAAAACTCTTTTATTATCTTTCAGCCTGAGCTTCATTGTCTTGAATGGCTTCTATACTCTGTCTTAGCAAATAATCTTACCTCCTACTTCTCCAGGAAAGAACGATACTATTTTAAACATTCTTATAACTCCTTAATACTAAACGTGAAGACTTGCTTCTGAACATCCCATTTTTCCTTCCCCTGTAGCAGACAATGCCCCCACAACAGCCGATATGTTTCAGTTTGTTAGTTGTCCATGTAATAGTTCCTATTCCAGTTCTGTTTGCTTATGTCACTTAGCGATCATAGGTTACTGTAATGCATAGCAGATCATGCTGATGCACATTGTATAAACCAGTCCCCAACTGACAAGCCATTCAGCCTCTGTACTTCCTGTTTGCTTATCATATATAAGCCCTAGGTCATCAGAGATCAGGATCTGACATCTGGGAGTGATCCTGATTAGTGCCCATTGATATAAATAAATCTGCCTTGAATGCAGGTCTTATTCCAGCGTTTCTGCCTGCTGCTGCCTCTAGTCTGTTGGCCAGGAGGACCAACTGTGCTGACCTGTTTGGCCACTCATCATGGTCTCACAGATGGAGCAAGGACCTCTCTAGGTTCTGATAAAAAGGCATGTCCTCAAGATTTCTTGAGTCCTTTTGGAGGTTTGGAGGAAGATTTCTGGCATCCTGATCCAGTGACTCATTTTGGATCCTAAAGGGAGGAAGACACTGTTTTCTGCCTGCCTGCCTTATTTCTGTGCTCCAGGGGAACCTCAATTAGTCTGTTTAGTCAGTCTGTCAGTCCTCAGTTCAAGTAGAAGAGCTTGATCAATACTTGGTAGTTAAGGACACCCTCAAGGAAACAGGGGTTGGAAAGTTTAACCTCCAAGTGACTGCTCGATGAACATGTAATTAAGTGGACTGGACAGTGGGAGCCACAGGCTGCACCGTGGCTGCACCATCTGTGGACCAACACTGGGAAGCGCTGGTCTCGGTAGCTGACTGGGCCTTCACCTGCAGTTCCGTGGCGATAGAGGTGTGGCATAATGGAGGCCTCACACCATCCTTAGCTGAGTTGTGCCTAAGTCCCTGCAAAGGGTGCAGCCAAGTGGATATCTGAATAGCCTCTCTCTGAGGGACACACATCCTTTGTCTGTTGTGTCATCCTTCAAGGGTACACAATACACAGAAAGGCAGAGATGGCACTTCATTAGTCAAAATGAATGCAGGAAAAGACTTTTATGGACTTAAAAATGAATCCAAATCACTCTCTACATCTCAAAGAAACATAAAAGGCAAAAGAGGTCCATTCTTCCTGAGAATTTCACCTTAGCATTCTCATTGTTCACTGAAGCTGCTACCAAAGTATATAGCTTTGCTCTCCACTCTTGACTCATTTGCTTCCAGCAGATTGAACTGGTTCCAGCTAACCATGGCCTGAACTTAGTTACAGAGGCCCTCTCTTCAAAACCTTTTGCTTACATGCCTACCCTGGCCAGATGGCATCACCTGATGCCCACTTGAGATGACTCAACAACTCCTTCAGAGTCACATATTTTCACTGAGGAAGTATTAGCCAGTCAGCTCTGATAAATTCATTGTGCCCTTCCAGTCCTGAATATATAGAACAGGCCACGCTCTACAAAATAGGGCCTTGTGAGCCCATGGTCATTGCAAAAAGCAGGGACAAACCTGAGACTTGCCCAGTAGACAGTGGAACAGAACTCTTTGCCTTCAAAAGTTCATTGTGTCAATAAGTTACCATCCGTGGGGCAACTTGGACTCTTGCCACTAATCCCTTCTACCAGGCACAAGCTTGCATGCTAGGAGGACACCTCTTTCACACCAAGCCCATCAGCCTCCCTCTCATTTAACTCTGAATTTTCAACTTTGACTGTTCCCTGAGAGAAACATGATGCTTACATCAGCCTGAGGAAGACAACAGTAATCTTGAAGTTCTGAAACTTCTCCCAGAGTTAAGATCTACAGACTCAGCTTTAGGCCTTGCCACCAACCATGTCACCTCACCTTGACCCCTATAGCTGTCAGTTATCACGGGAAACATAAACAGGCATCCAGCCACACATCAGCCTGACAGACTGTTCATCAGCTTGGGCAGGATCTCTGTGCCATCAACAACGCAGCCATTAGCTTGCTCTCTGTAGCTCCTGAATCATACACACTTTTTGGACTGTTGTAGATATAAAAGAGGCCTTCTTCTGCCGTGAGGTGCTCCCATAAACCCCTGCTACTAGGAAAAATCCTAAGACAAAAGACCAGCTCACTTGGACTCAGTTGCCATAAGTGGTTAAGAACTCTCTTACCATGGCTCCACACCTGTGTCCTGCACAAGAAAGCCACTCTAATCACCAAAACAAACCTGCAAGGCCATTTGGGAAGCTCTCAGGTTTAGCCCAAGATAGAAAAGCTCTACACTGGTCTGCCCACACACCCTGAATCCAACTTGCCTCCTCCTTGCATTCATCAACCCCAAGGTGCTCAGCCAGCCAAGATGCCACTGCCACCAGTTCTGTGTCCTGTACCACAGCCTCCTGATTCATCTGGACACAGTTGCCATAAGGTGTGAAGAACTCTCCTACCTGTGTACCCACCTGTCAACATGGAACATTTGTTAGCAACTCCTTCTGGCTCTGTTTAATACTGAATCATTTTAGCTGGGCCCAAGCCTGTTTAAAGTCAAAAGTTCCCTTTTCCCTGCTGATTAATCCTGATACTTGGATGAACATAGTTTTTCCCCAAATGAGTCCAAACTGTGACTGTAATGTGACAGAGCGCCATGAAACCTTAGATTGGTTTCATGCACTCCTAGCTGACCTCAAAGAGGGAGGCAAGAAGCCAATAAGTATATCTAAAGTTACTAAAGTTATTCACTAGAGCCCCATTTAGAAAGAAATTCTGCCAAAGCAAAACCTATGAGATCGAGGGACACTCGATCTCAAGCACGAATTCTTTTGCATGCTTGAGTGCTCTATATCTTTCCTCAGATGTGAACAGTCTCCCTCACACTTGGGCCACTGTCCCAGACCGGATACTGACTCTGGCTGTGCCCTGAAAGAAAGAATAGAACCTACATCACCCTAAAACACCTGACAATCATAACCGTGACATTTTGAGAGACAAGTTTTTAGAAGTATGGACAAAAGATTCATCCCTGGGCTTGCAATCAATCAGGACCCTTTAGTGACTGAGCTCTGTTTCAAAGCAACTTCTGACTGCAACAAATGGTACTCCTCTGTAAAGCCAGCTCAAGATCTCCAAGTCTCCAATACCGCTGCAACTGCCCTTTGTATATGTTGCCTCATCTCCGCCAACCACAGCCCACTGTTACAGCTGCTTAGACATAAAATATGCCTTATGCTGCCTTTAATTGACTCCTGTGGGTCAGCACCTTTTTGCCTTTACATGAAAAGACCCCAGTTCTGTATTCAAAAGCCAAATGACCTGGACACGAGCTCATAGAAGTTCAAAAAGTTGTTTCCTCTTTGAAAAAGCCCTTTTGATTAGTGACACTCTAACTACCTTCTGAAAAGACACAAAAGCTCTGCTATCATATCTGGCAGAAATCAGTTCTAAGAAGGCAATCCACAAATTTCTTGGAGTTGCCAGTTCTCTATGCTTCCTCAGACTGCCAGTGCCTGGGAGCACATCATGGCCTCTATCCATTGCCTTCCCCGTGGCCTCTCAGCTCTAACAGCCACTGTAGATCTTCTTTCCTCCATCTCTCAGAAGAAACTCCCATTAACTGTGGTTGGTAAACAATTTGGAGCAAATACACAGGAATTTTTACAGAACTTATTAAGACTACAGTGGTGAACAGCACAGCTGGCTATAGAATATCAATTATTTGCATAAATTAGAAATAAACAGAAAGTAAAAAATTTAAAGGTAACTTTTATATTCATGGAATTTAAAACTATTCAAGAATATCAATTAAATGAACAATAAAACTCCAAACTTAAGGAAAATATGGATCTATAATAAAAATAAAAATATATGAAGGCATCAGCTTGGAAAGTGTCTCATTGATATTTGTTTCTCAATAAGATAAAACATAATAAAAATACATGAAGAGAGAAAAAAGACACAAGTGACAATATACTATACTATCTTTTTTATTTTTTGTATTTACTCACTACTAGATCGGACTCATAGTGATCTGCCTGTTTACAGCTTCCCAAGAGCTGGGACTACAGGAGTGCACCACCACGCCCAGTCTCAGTCACCACCTCAGCACACCCCGGGGGTGGGGTGGCATGGCAGGTCAGGGGATTGAACCTCCAGTCCCTGTGCCTGTTTGCAGGTACTTTAATCTAGTGAGCTAGTTAGCTGATGCTACATTATCTGTTTATATATACTCCCAGACCAAGAAAACTGTCTCTGTTGTTAAGGAAGTGATTTTCTGGGTGATACAAATCTATAATTTCATCTGGATGGAAGTCACATTGTAAATGATGTTATTGAAAATCACCATACAATTAAAGTTGTCTTCATGCTTTAATGAATCAAACATGTTACTACACTGAATGATGAAATTTTCCTCTTTTCTTGTCCTACATATTAAAATTTCCAGTTAGACAGAAGATTTCAAACTAAAAGGCAAAAGCATAAAATTGTTGGAGGATAACAGAATATATTTTTATGACTTTAAGAAAAGAAAATAACTTCTTCAATAATAATAGTCATTTGGAGAAAATTTATAGTTCTACTAAATTTAAAGTGTTATGAAGGAATGAAAATAAAATCTTTAGAGACATGATTAAGTG
>NDGN011443791.1:0-11218 GCA_002564285.1 Tympanoctomys barrerae
TGGATCTTTTAGTGCTGCTGGGCAGGAAATCACAGGACACCTGGCAACACAAGCCACACAGAGGGTGCCACACGTTTTGTCTGCTTTGGCCCAAAAATGGAAGAAGAATGTTGACAGAAAAGTGCTGCTGCTGGAAGGATTAGAAAGGATTAAGGGGTTGGAGCTGGAAGGGCTCCTGGCCATGAGACTCTGAAGGTATTAGGAGCTGCACAGATAACTGGGTGACACACTTGCAGAATCTTTCTGAAAACATCAACATTGTTTCTCTCGTAGGCTTATGATTTTATTTCCATTTTTGAGACTCAGTGGAAAAGGTGGAAGAATTTCCCTGTTTTGAGAAAGCTGCTTTTCTGGTGTGAAGAGGTTTTCTCACTGCAGTTTAGGCCCACCTTTTGTGTTGTACACCTGTAATCTGTCATCCAGGTCCCTACAGAAGGGCCCAGGTATATTATAACTCTTCTGTTTATAGCAATCACAGTAGCTGCTGGAAACATTCACTGTAAAGGACACAGAGACAATCTCACAAATATTAGAAGAAGTTATTCTACCTACCATGGAACAGGTAAAAGGCAGAGGCACAGCACATTGTGTCCTGCCTTATGTTTGCTAGATCATCAATTGTCCAAAGCCAGGAGCTCTTGGGAATTTTCCTTGCAGTGAGGTATCACTTGTCAAGGAGGTAACAGCCTACAGTAAGAAAGTAAGAGCAGCTATTAGAAGACTGGCTGGAACAGTGGTGGTCACATGCCTTACAGAAGAAACTCAGGGCTTCACAGTGAGAACCGCAACGAATTCTCTTTGGAGACAGAGTAAAGTTCCTGATAACCCGCAACATCATTAGTTTTCCTGTCTGTTCAAACTCAAATGGTGGACCAGAAGGATGCTAGACTGAAATTGCAGTGGACCAGCTCCTCCTCCTGCCCCTGGGAACTCAGCATGCCAGCTCTCAACTCCTGGGGCTTACTGACACGAGGCCTGGAATTCGTTCCCAGCTGATCCTCCACGCAAGTAGCATCCTCCTCTTGTAGTATGCGCTGATGGTAGTCATTCAACATGGCCCATGTTCGACCCTTAAGCTGTGTCACCCACCTTACTCCTGGTCACAACTCTATACAGGAAATACGATGATCTCTCTCAATTTCCAAGTAATGAGAATTCATGGACCTCCAGTAACTTGTTCAAGGTCATTCAGTTAGTCAATACAAGGGCTCAAATCTGAAGCCAAACTATGTGGCCAGGCCTGCTCATGGTCCTGCTTCTGATAGGGCCACATAGCTTACGTATTCCTCCTGTGCACAGCCATGTACTTTCATCTATTTATAACTATACACAACATTCACAATGCTACTCTATCCAGTACCAAATACTGTTCTAGGAAATATCTAAGATTTTTATTCAGTGAAACTTTTCCTTCCTTATCTTAAAGGCAAATGTTCCTATAAGGTGCCACCTGATAGTAAATGTGCAATAATGTGTATTCATCACATGAAATGGGTCAGTTAATATACACGCTAGAAAATGATTAAAGATGAAGTGCACTCTGTATTCATTATTCTGTGACCCTTTTGGTTAAGCATTCCTGAATTACAGTCATGGAAATGTCCAGCCCATCGATACAATCATGCTAGGAAGTGTCAGGCCATTCACAGCCTTGCAGAGACTCACTCTACTGTGCAGCCAGGGAAAGCAAATATATTCCTGGACAACAATTCAATAGTGAATAGGGAAGAGGGCTGTCAAATAAGACACCGAAGTGATGGGCTGAGAACAAGCCAGAAGCAACGTGAAAATCAATAGAGACACCTGAGAAATAGCTGGGGTTGACCAGACCTTCTAGGGAGGTCCGCTGGGCAGAGGCACTCCAGTTTATCCACAAACCAACCATTGCTATGAAGACCATGCTATAGAGGTTTAAGTACTATTGGACTTCCTTTATTGAGGTTCTGTGGAGACTAAACAAGATAAAAGCATATGTATAATTGATGTGTGCAAGAGTGCTGGCCATCAGAAAGCCTGTAGGTTAATTCTGAACATCCTGTGGAGCACGCTTGGCACACAACAATGAACAGCAAAATTACTATTATGGTGGACCCTCCAAGGGGTGGCAGTTCAGGCAACGGGCTCTGAGCTGCTGCTGCTGTTTGACTGTCACTTACAGGTATGAGAACTTGCACATGCTATTCCATGGCTTTGTGCCCCAGTTCTTTATCTGCATAGAACTTACCAGCAGCCATAAGGTTGTCACTGGAAAGCTGTAAGGATTAATGAGATGACACTGGGCATGTGATAAATCTGCCACTGATGTTGGCTTTTATCACAGTGTAAATCATTACTTTTATTACTAGCAAACTGGAAAGTCCACAAAATGAGGTGTGGTATTTCAATACTTTTTGAGGCTGAGAAAATGTCTTCAAATCCAGTTGAGAAAGGAGGAAATCAAAGAATAAAGAAGTGTGGTAATTGTCCAAGTCCCAGTTCCTTACAGAGACAGAACTAAGATTAAATTTCTAAGTACCTATTCTGAGGCTACCATTTTCCTACCTAGTGGCTATTCTCCAGTGTTCCATGAAACTACAAGGAGACTAAAGGTCCAGTATTTCTGTAGCATAATTATCCTGCACTTTTTGCATGTGAAATTAAAGTTGAACTAGGCATGGTAGTTACACACCTGTAATCTCAGCACTCTGGGAAGCTGAGGCAGGAGGATCTCATGTTTGAGCCTAGCCTGGAAAAACTAATGATTTTGCAAGATCATACTCAAAATCAAAAATAAAAAAGGGCTGGAAATGTGGTTCAATGTGAAGGGCCTACATATATTTGAGGAGTTAGTTATAAAAGTAACTATTATGAAGAGAAATTAGTGGTGTGAGAGATAATGGAATCTTTTTGCTTTAACTAGAAGATGGTGACAATCTTCCCAAGGGAGTAATATTGAGCTGTGAGCTTCAGGACTACATGTACGTGCTGGTGACAAGGAGGTCTGGTGGGGAAGCTGTCGGTGTGCAGGAGTGACCAAGGTTAAAGTTACCAGGAAGGAAAAATCTTGATCTATTGATTGAAAGGAGGCAGAAATAATGGAGCAGTGAGAGAGAAAGGAAAAGAATGGCCCAGGGACAGTCTGAAGACAGGATTGGGGAGAGGAGGTATCTGTTTGAGGCTTTGAGAGCTGCAGTGAAGTTGGGAGTGAAGTGTGAGGGTGAGGGGGTGCTAGAGGGCTCTGCTTTCTGGGCTCTGGCTATGTTGCTGAGCATGTGGTCCTCCTGGTGGTTTGTAGCTCAGGGATGTTACAGCATTGGGTAAGAAGAGAGGCGGCAGAGTGGAGGTATATCTCAGGGGCAGCATCGAAGGGGATGCACAAACCCACCAACACACGTATACATTAGAAGGATGCCAGGGGATGATTCCAGAGAGATACATGTTAGTTTTAAGAAGTGTAATGGACAGATTTTGAGTCCTTTTTAATATGCAGCCATTGCATTTAAATTTTTTAGGTACATATAAAAATCAGTCTGTCTGCAATCAGAAGCATTTAAAAAATTGACAACATTAAGTTAAATGCCACATGTGTCATTACTTCTTAAACAGCGTAAAAATATCCCTGGTTTTAAATTTGTAGCATTTTATCCATAAACTCCTTTACATAAATCTTCAGCATCCAGCCAAGGAGGGCCCTAAGGGTGTGAAATTTAGAACTTCTGACATCCAGGCACATGTCAAGGCAGAATCACTGCGTCCCGAGTGCCTCTGCTATAAATTCATTCTCATTAGCTGAGAAAGCGGAATACCGCTGACCAAAAAATGTAGCACAGCTCATCAACTCAAGGCTGTTATTTATTTCATGTGGAAAAATTATTGATCAAAGAGTACATTTTCACAGCATTTATAGAAGTTGAGCAGCTGAATTTCATGTGATTTAAAAAAAATTATCCCACAAGGTTTTAACTACATTTAAAATAACATTTTAAGACTGAGCTTGGACTGATGAGAGGCTGAGGCAGGAGAGAATTACAATTTTGAGCCAGGCTTCAGTAATTTAGTTAGATCTTATCTCACAATGATAAAAAGGGGGGCTGGGATATAGCTTACTGAAAGCTCTGGGTTCGATCCACATTACAAGGAAAATAAAAGAAAAAAAACATCCACATAACTATTAATTTCATTTCAATCCATGATTGCAACTTCTGACAATCTTGTGGTTGATATTCTGATTGGCAGTGCTCATTTGCTGTTGCTTTGTTTTGTTTGGAACAGCACACTGGTTCCGTTGACGTAGAACATCTTCTTTTGCTAGACTCACGTATGGTACAACATTACTGAGTTGGAGTGGGGATTCTTGGATTGGGATGTACGTGGATGATGCAGAAGACAAAGCAGTTAGCTATGCAGTGCACTCTCCTGGGCCTCGAGCTCTGTAATAGTTAACAATTCCATTGTTGAACCAATCACACTCTATTCTGGAGCACAGGCGTCCTCATGGTTGACGTTTATCTCTGTGCCCTGCAGCAGTGTAAGGGTGGCTATGTCCATGCATTCTGGGTAATTTTCAGTACATTTACTTCCTAAATGTAATCCCAGTGCTGGGAAGGCTGAGACAGGAGGATCACTATGAGTCCAAGCTGTGTAGCAAGACCCTGTACCAACCATATAAACCAATAAAAGATTTTTTTAAATTTACAAAAGCATCCTTTCTCTTTGTTTGGAAATTATGTTCTTTCCTTCCATGAGACCCTGCTTGTCTCAGACATGAAAGTAACAACACAGGGAGAGGAATCACGGTTCTTTTACCCATGCTAGCAGTGTGGGCTCTCCTAGTATGAGCAGCCTGGGTGTTTCTTGGGACTCTCAAAGTCGTCAGTAGACATGACACTCTGACCAATGACGACTTCCAGAGATGCACACATCCTGGGAAGTTCCCTTCCTCGAGTGTCATGGGCTCAGGGAGACCTGTGGCTTGGCTTTCATCAGCTCAGCAAGGTGGAAGTCACGGTGGTTATCCTTCCTGTGATTCCATTTCATTATATGAAACTTCACTTCAGCTGATTCGAGAGACACTTTGCAGAACCAAGGATGGAAACTCTTGTGATGCGAGAGGATTATATGTCAAGAAACGATGTGTGGCCTTCGGGAGCTGAGACCATCTCTAGGGTAGAATCCAGAAAGGGAAGAGCACGCAGCCTGCATAGGGAGCTGGGTTCTGAAGAGCTTTTGAAGGGCGCCTTTCTTCAGCCAAGCCTACAGGGGAGAACACGGCTCTGGCTGAGCCCCTGCTGGGATCTTTAAGCACAGAGCTGAGCTCCCCAGACTGAGAATCTAGAAAATTTTATATAATAAGTCTACATGTTTCAGACTGCTACATTTGGAGGCATTTGTGATGGAACAGAAATGACTAGATTAGAAAAATAACCTAGTTTTTAGTTTTATACTTTTTTGTGTGTGTGGTACCAGGGATTGAACTCAGGAACTTGGATGTGCCAGGCAAGTGATTGTTCTACTGAGCCACCTCTTCAGCCCCTTGGTTTTAAATTTAATGTTTTCCTAGTTTATGCTGTGGAGATCAGAAATACAGAATTTCCTCAAATTTTTCTTTTAGTCTTTGACTCCACTTAATAAAATCAAACACTTTCCTGAAGATCATGCTCTCTCTAATAGAAAGATAACTTCCCCCCCTTTTTTTGTAGAAATACCAATAAAAAAAAGAGCTTTGGTGCAGCTCCACCAATCTTGTAGTTCTAGACAATTTCATTTTCCAAATTTTAACAGTAAAAATAAAGGCATAATGTGTAACCTCAGGTCAGCTTTTCCCAAACTGCATGTGGGTCCACACACTATATAAGAGGACTGTTTTTGTTAATGGGTGGATTAGGGAAGCCTGAGGGAACTTTCTCACATCCCTACTCCTTGATTTTGTTTCACACTTATTACAACCCATGATACATGAAAATGGGGTACTGGGTCCCTGTACCCCAGTCTCACCACCTGTGCTGCTGCTGCAGGCTCTCCCGGAAGGAGCAGGGTGGTTTATGAGCAGGGGATTCTGAATGTGAATGTCAGTCAGTGGAGCTCATTTCCCAGAGGCTCCTTAGAGTGCAGCCTCAACAGTACCTGTGGAGCAAGGCTCCATCTCTTTCCTCCTGTGCCATGGAAGCAGGTGAGGAAAAGTGCATTTGTGGTTTCTTTGAACCTGTGGCCTGAAAACTATGTTCAGTTCCATCAATACGCTGCACTTGCTTTTCAGACTTTTTTCCTGAGGTGAAATTACTTTTTTGTGCTGTTTGGAAAATGTGCTGACTTCCACTCATCTCCTGAGTCCGCATTCACATCCTGGTCATGGAACCTGGAGCAAAGATGCTGGGTTTTCCGTACAGCTGCCAGCTGGTGCAGAGACTGAAGGGCGACTGACGCTGGCTCGTGTAACGATCAGAGCTGGAGTCTTTTCATCATGTATATTCTTTAGACATCAGAATAAATCATTTACACAGAAATTGGTCAGCAGTGATTTAGAAAGTGAATCCACTAAAAAAAAATATGTTATGCTTAGTAAACTGCCTGGAGCTTGCAAAATCTGAATTTTAAAATGGAAAAAAAAATGTTGGTAAATTTGGAGGCAGTTTGATCAAACTATCCTGGCTTTGATTCCTCTTTCAACAATTGGCCAGGGAAGCAGCTGAGGGTAGGAGACTCTACTTGGGAACCTCGGTCTAACTCATGGCTGTCAGAGGTTTGATGGAAGCATAAATGGGGAATTTTATTTTCTTAGTAGCAGGTGAGAAAAGGTTTAGATTAATTACCGTGTGATATAAGAAACTCCAAAAATGGAACTCAGTACACTATTTTATATAACAAAAATATTTACAAAAGAAAGGTAGAACTGAATAATGTATTGAATCAGACAGGTTAGGAGAGACGAATCCAATGAGGCTGCTTGCAAAGGAACAGAATTCTCTTGTCTCAATGACACCCTCACTAATGTCTACGCTGCTTTTCCCTGCCCATAAAAATTCAAAATTCAGCTTTTTCAGAAAAGGATTGTGAAAGAAGAAAAAGAGATACAGGATTCTTGATAGAATATCTGTATCTTAAGATTGCTGTGAAGGTTAATTTCAGCAGGCTAGGTGCCTGGTGGAGTGTCTGAGACAATGTAATAAAATAAATGATAAGCATCATACCTGCTATATCGGATTGTACTGTAGAAAAATGACAAAGCCTGTGCAATAAGTAGGATGCTTGTTTAAGCATCCAGCAATACACACTACTAATAGATAATTATAATAATTTAAATTTTTCAAGCAAAAATATTCACCAATAAATATTTATTAGAAATTCAGTAACCTCCTTGGGAATTAAATAGAAAATTAAAGGGCAGGATTCTTTAATGAAAGATAAAGCAGTCCTCAGGAAGATGTAGAAAGGTGGAGGGGAATGTCTCATATGAACAATCAAATAGAATACTGTGGATTGTCAGTGAATAAATGTTAATAATTTGCATCATAATAAGTAGAGTTATTGGTTTCTAAATTAACTCCAGCCTCCTGAATGATTCACTCTATCACATCAACATTCTTTACAGAAGCAAGTTTTAATGATAAAATATTTCACAGCTGGTTAAAAATTGCCCCATCTGGCATCATAGTTGGAGAAGATCTCGGTGCCAAACCACAGGCTTGATGGAGAAGGCTTCACTGAATGATAAAGTGATAGTTTAAAGAGAAGAGAATAGTCAGCAGGCAAGTAAAAATTCCCAGTTCCTTCTCTCTCTGCTGGAAGAAGTAAAATCTGTAGAGGTACTTCGGAGGAACACTTGGATTCTCTCTTCAGTTATTTGTCTATTTTAATAGCTCAGTGCAGAGAAGTCTTTGGAGGTAACCTTGGCGAGCTCTGCCTCCCCCACTTTTCTTGCTTGTAGTTATCAATACACATAGATTGCACTTGGAGTGCACCATCCTGAGATAAGGAGGAACCGTCTGGAGTAGCTCAGACTCTTTTCCAGTCCTTCTGTGAAAGGATGACTTGCGTTGCTTTACGGCAAAGTCAAGCCCCAGCGGATGCATAAAATCTCCGAGCAGGCTGCTTCCGGTGTGTCTCCTGCGTGAGAAGGGTGTGTGGAGATAGAACCCATCACCCTGGCCACTTTCCTGGCCTTTGAGGGATGAGTGCACTAGAAATTATAGGCTTTTGTCTTCACCTAATGCTTATCTATGAGGAACTGAGTTCTGCTTAGCTTTTTGAGTATGATTTCACTCTCACCTGACTCATTTGTGTTGTAGAAATTATAGATTGGAAAAAGATGTATGAGGAATCTGCTTCAGTCTTGGTGATTGAAGTCTTAGATTAGTGGCCTACAGAAACACGAGAATGTCATGCGTTCCAGAAGAAAGCGTAACTGCTAACGCCTTGATCTTAGATTACTGGCCTCTGAAAATATGAGGAAATGGATTTCCATTGTTTAAGCCACCTTCTCCGTCGTATTTGTTATGGCAGCCCAAGCTGAAGCATTACAGTGAGTAATTCTGTCACTGCTGACAGCAAACAGTGATTGTCCCTTTCTTTGCCTTCAAAATGAGTGCTTCTCACTTATATTCTGTGGTCAGAATTGTATTAGCAAGAGGATTCAGTGCTTGTGAGTTCCAAGTGAGGCAGTCACGCTGACTGGACATCAGAAAGCCAACCCTGATCCTGTAAATACTGTATTTGAAACTATAGAATGTACACCAACTGCAAATCTGGGAATCTGAACATCTAAAATTCTAGACAGAATCTAAGTATCTTTTTTTCCCCCTTCAGGATAAAATGTACACGTATTAGTCCTACCATTTCTTTCTTTCTTTTTTTTTCTTTTTCTTTTCTTTTCTTTTTTTTTTTTTTTTGTTGTTGGTGGAACCGAAGATTGAACTCAGGCCCTTGTGCTTGCCAGGAAAATTAGTCCTATCATTTCTGAAGAAAATTTGTGAATGCATACAGCAGGAAGGCATGTGACAGTGGCTGTCCAAGAGCAATAGTCCAAAAGGAGGCAGCGTTGGTTCCTTATCCTTCCCTGCAGACCCTGAGACAGGTGGCAAACTCCGAGAAAAGGCAAAGGCTTTGTCTTTCATCAAGGTTCATTTGGACAATGTACACTCAAGATGATATGCACTTGTGACAGTAGGGCATCTAGGAAAGATTATGACATGTATTAATAAAAATAAAAAGTGTGAAAGGTAGCTCTGTTTAAAAAGGGAATGATTATAAATGTAGCTATGTATACATACTGTATGCAGTTCATTGAACTATTAATTGACAAATACATTGGTAATACATGCACATTTATAGACACTTGTATCATTCAGTGTACTCTGGGGAAGCAAAACCAGTAGAATATGTGTATGGATAAAAACAGGAATTGGCATACACAGATATAAGGAGGCAAAGTTCAAGGCCTTTAACGTGAGCCATCAGTTCTGATGAATTCTAAGGGCAATTAGCTGGAGAAACCTTTTCCTCAGGGAGGCTAGTTGTTTCATATACTCAGTCCTTTGGCTGATTGGATGAGCCCATCCACATTACACAGGATAATCTGCTTTATTCAAGATCAACCGACTTAAATGCTAATCTCATCTAAAAAATTATTAGAGAAAATGATCATATTTCCTATAGTAGACAGTTGTGTAATGGATGCATTTTAACTCTTACAAAAGAACTAGTTCTATAATCTCACTCGTATGAATCAAAAGATGTGTTCATTCTATCTCAATGTTTTTTCATTTTGCTTCATCCATTGGCATCTGCTTCCGTCACGTACATTGAACATTCATTCCCTTGTCTGCTGTGCTATGTTAATTGCAAAGAATAAGTCTACAATTATGAGCTCCACGCATTATGTAGAGGCTTCATCAACTATTTTTAAGCTTCTCAGGCATTTCCTGCCCTTCTAAATAAGGCACAGCTTGATGCCTTGTGGATACTGAGGAAGTGCCGATATAGGCTGCACAAATGCCTGCTGCAATTTCCTGCCTTTGGAGCAGTCTTTCTGTCTCCACTCTGTGTTTTGGTCTTGTGAGGCCTCAGATCTTGCACCTGGATGGACAGAGCAGCTGCTGGAAGGCACCTGGTGATCACCAGCGATCTTCCTCTCTTGGCTCATGCTGTCCAAGGCTCCAGGAACTTGGCTCTCCTGAAGAAAACACAATCATCCTTTTACTAAGCACAGTCATGCCAACCTAACTCATTGCCTTTTTGGGATGAACCTGCTATCTTGGAAAAGGGACCTGTGTGAGTTTTCCCCATGGTATCCTTGTTAACTGGAGAGAAAAATGACGGCTAAGTGTGAGCATAAATACAAGCAAATGTAGTGAATTGAACAACTGTGATCAAAGAGTACTGATCAGTAAATTAATGTCTTCTGCCAATGCTTGCGGTATTTATGGTAGGTCAGGAAGTCTTGTTTGGGGACTGGTACTCTAGCAGTTGATGCCACCTATACGAAAGCATAATTAAACAGTACAGTGGGGTTCACTGATAATGATGCATATATATGCGGGATCCTTTGGGCCCATCGAGGAAGAGGAGGCTTCACTGTATGAGCAGCAGAGCCCAAGAGGCATTTGAGGGTCAGGTAAAGCCTAGTGAAAAAGCTGAAACATGAGCTCTTTCTTAATTTCTATACTTCAGCTATATTTGTGTGTGGAATTTCAGCCCAGTACTCTTCTAGGGAGCTTACCAGAGAATATTGTTTACATCAACGAATGACCCTGTTTCTCCAATCAAAAATAAACAATAAACTAGGTGTATAGTCACTGGAGTGAAGACAGCAGTGATTTCAATGTAATATCTGGGAGTTTAACTTTCTAAAGTTTGTCTTTGGAATTTCTTTCCTGTAACCTAATACCACCTTCTGAAAATTAGAAAAAAAATAATGTATTTCTCAATGTTAAAATGAAGAAATCTATAATCACATCTTGGATTGAAAAAGAGAGGTATTTCCCTTCTCTATAGAAATGCCTTTAGCTGCTTGATGTCTATATTTTGTGTATTTACACAGCTCTTTGAAGATGAGGTTTCACCAGCATATACACCTCTTCATTTTATCCCTAGCTCATTGGTATAATTATTGTAATTTCAGAAACCAGGAAAATATGCGATCTTGTAACATTATAGCACTGCTTGTGGAAATACACTCACATTTTTGGACCAAGTTTCATTTTCATTTTTATTTTTTAGTAGGAAAGTTTCAATAATTAATAAA
>NDGN011443794.1:0-12637 GCA_002564285.1 Tympanoctomys barrerae
AAAAAAAAAAAAAGAACCTGAAAGAGTAAATAAAATCCAAAAGGTACAATAGATACTGTTAAAAGGAAAGAAACTATTCAAAGGAAGGAACTTGGATGAGGGAAAGGAGAAATGAAAGAGGGAAGGAAAAAAATGTATGTGTATATAAAGGATAGCTTGGGTAATTGCTGATTTCTACCAGTCTGTTGAATAGTTAATGCTTTGTTTCTTTTTTTTCTTAATTTTTTGACTAATTTGTGTGCTTATTTCTGGTGATCTGAATAACTAATTTGAAGACAGTACACAATGTAACAACCACTGTTGAAATCCTATCATCTTGTGCTGTAAAATTCTGTATCACTTCTAATACTTTTTGTTACTATCTTTTATTCTTAAAAAAAGAAAAAGATTATGCCCGAGGGACATGTAAGTTTTGGATCCATTTACTCCATGAGGGGCCACTCATGCCTAAGGAGGTCTACTCAAGACCTCCTAAATTGTTTTGGAGTGTGCATGACCTTTCCTAAGACCTGACTCAGTGGACAGCAATTATTTGGATGTCCAGATGTGTACTGGATGTCCAGATGTGTACTAAGTCCAGAACACCATGTAATGCTCATAATGCATCTGTGCAGGATTACTATGAGTCAGTATGGTGGGAATGTCCTGGGAAGGTTTAGTTAATCTCTCCATGTGGTAAGAAAAACTGTATGTTTCTCCTTTTTAATTTGTTTCTTGATGATCTGATGTACTTTTGTGTGAAATATCATTGGTATAGAACAGAAAAATCATTTCCATTTATATGTTTTTAGTTTTAACTTTCATGATTTAAAGCCCTCTGTTTTGTGAGAGGAAGATAGTGCAAATGACAATAAAATTTTATGAACACAAAAATCTTTCTTCTTACTGGAGGGATTCCTTGTGTGTCCTTAGAAGCTTCTGAGGTGGATCAGAATGGGACAGTTCTATTGATTTCCAAACTACATGTCCTGGACTATTTTTTAAAGAGTTACAACTTTGTTGAGGTATAATTAATATGTAATAAATGCAAAATATAATTTGGTATGTTTTGGTCATGAAACCATCACTTGAATCATGACAGTGAAAATACTGCACTGAGCCAGAAGTGTAATCTCTTCATCAGATTCCTTGAAAATTTGGTATTGTATCAGAAATATTTATACTCCCATCAGCTACAGTCCCTAATCTGCTTTGTTGTCACTATTTTCTACTTTTTTTACTTTCTACTTTTACATAAAATGGGGGCACATAGTATAGTGTCTTTCTATTTGGACTAATTATTTTGAGCTTCATCTGTCTTGCATTTATCAATCATTTATTCCCTTTTATTGCTAAGTATCTCATTGCTTGGTTATACAAAAGCTTCCTTATTCATTTATCTATTGATGGATATTCGGGATCCATCTAGTTTTGGACAATGACAAATGAAGACACTATGTACATTCCTATGTAAGTATTTGGGCATACATTTTTCTTTCCTTTGGGACAAAATATAGGAAAAGAATGGTGAGATCATATGATTTATACACTTTACAAAAAACTGTTTTAAAAGTGATTGTAACATGTTCTATTGCACTTTTAGCTTCTCTTCCTGAATGCCAATGCCAATATTTATTAAGGTCAGTTTTTAAAATTTTAGCATTTCTACTAAATGTGTAGAGATATCCTATCATTTTAATCTGCATTTCCTTAATGACTAATGATATTAAGCTTCTATTCATTTGCCGATTTACCATCTATATATCTTCTGGGGTGATGGATTGGTCAAATATTTTTTAAAGGTTTTAAATTGTATGTTTTTTTTTTTTTTTCCCTTTGAGGTTTGAGTATTCTTTTCTGTAAGGAAGTCTGTTGGGTGTGTACTTTGTAGAGATTTTCTGCCAGTCTGTGACTTATCTTCTTATTCTCTTTGAAATCTTTTAATGAGTACTTGATAATTTTGATCAAATTCAGTTTTGCAGTTTGTTATTTTGTGAATTATATTTGTACTGTCATATTTGAGAAATCTTTGGCAGACCAGAGGTCACAAATATTTTTCTGTTTTCTTTTTTTGTATTTTTAGGGAAGGGTCTACAGGAAGTTCAGGATCTCACTACTAGATCAGACTTGTAGTGCTCCGCCTGTCTACAGCCTCCCAAGAACTGGGATTACAAGTATGTGCCACCATGCCTGGTCTCAATCGTGCCCCAGGGGCGGGGCTGGCACGGCAGGCCCAGGGATTGAACCCCCGGTCCCTGCACCTGAGCTATTTTAATCTGCTGAGCTATTTGGCCAGTCCTACAAATATTTTTCTTTTAGGCTTTCTCCTAGGAGATTGATAGTTTTAGGTTTACATTTAAGTCTAAGATCTATTTTGAGTTAGGTTTTATTATGTAAGTTGAGGTGTGACGTCAACCTGCCTTATTTCAAATTCCTACTATGCCACTTTCTAACTTTGTAAATTTGGAAATTTACTTAATTTATTGATGTCCATATTCTTTAGGAATATGGGACTTTGTCATAGTAACATGAACATATTAAAAGTGAGTACTTATCAGTGTTTTGTGTACTTCATTGGTGTTTTTAGCACACTACTTTTTCCTCTTTGGTTTTATATGTACCTGTTGCCACAGATTAACTGTGTGTTTAGTGAGTTGCCCTTGCTCCACTTAATTTGAATTATCTTTCCTATTCACTCTGTCTTGCCTTTCCCTTTTTGTTACTTTTTTCATCTTTTCAGCCATCACTTTCATTTCAAAACTTCAATGTCTTCTCAGAAGATTGTCCTCACACATGTCTTATGATTTACAGACTGAATGAGGGTGGGAAGCTTGCATATTTATAAAAACACACAACCAACCAACTGTATCCAGACTACCAAAACAAGCTAAATAAATGCTTCTTCCTATTCCAAAGTAAACTTTTGGGGTTATGTCCTTAACATGTAATTAAGAGACTTCAAAGCACTTTATGTCCTACATGGCAGTACTTACTGTGTTTAAAATGTACTGATGAAAAGTTATACTGTGTGGTAGGGAGTTTTGTTCCAATTATCAACTTAGTTAGCTACAGAATAAACTTTGTCCGTTTGAGTATAACAATACTTATAAGTATAACAATACTTATTTTTTTACAATCTTAAAAAAAGAGTAAGACAAAAATCCTCAAGAAATAATGGTAGCTTGCAAACCATTTATGTCAGATGTATTAAAATTTGAAATAGTTGAAGGCTTGAATCTAAATTCAGGAGTAATTAACCAAAATAGTTGACAGATGTCAGCCATACTAATAAAATTTATATACCCTGAATATTTTCCAGTTTGTAATTAAGTGCACAGATGATGTGATCTGATTTTGTCACTAACTGCTTATTAATGAAAGAGATGATGACTAGTTACAAAATCCATAGTGCTAGCTGAATACTAAGTTTAAATATTTCCCATACAGCTGGCACAAATAGAAGCTTCACAAGTCTTGATTCCAATTTGATCTGTGCTTACTTTTTGTCTGTGATTGCCAAGGGGAAGTAGAATGTGTTAAAATAAGATCCAAGTGACCTTGTAGATAGTAAATCTTTTTATTTGGTGGTCAATAAGCAAAAGGGCTTTTATTTCTAGATTCTTTGTTACAGATTTATTGTTGGAAGGCTAGAGATATCACCATTGGAAGTCCCATCATAAAGTACAAACAGAATACTTCAGATTCAATTAAAACAAAGCAAAACACTATCTGCCTATGTGACTTCAAAACTTGAATGTACAATACTACTAACAGAAATGATTTAATAACAAAACATTTTCATTAATATATCTAACATGGCCTTTATTTTTGATATAGAAGAGAAATGCTGTTCAGATGGCTGATGAGGTTCTTGGTATAAATAAGAGGTTGTATCAGGTGTATTTAACCTCAGATCACATACTCACAAATGATAAGAAACCTTCACCACTGGTTCCCCTCATTCATTCCATCAACCAGCACTTGCTGAGAGATTAATACAGGCAATACACTGAACTAAGTGCTGTGAATATAGAGAGGAGCCAGATTGTCCTGCATCTCTAAGAGGTTTATACTCTTCTGTGAGGCATAGAATCAACAGTTATACCAACAATTGTGATTATGTTGGAATTTCTGAAGGGTAGGGATGTTTTTACTGCCATGGTTGCTGCAGTTCAAGAAAGGCTTTCTTGAAGACATTTACTTGAACTTTAGATGACCACCTGAAAAGGGAGCAAAGGTTTTGCAGCTACAGGGCACCACTAGTGCCATGATCAGGATGGCAGAGAAAGTGATAGGTATGTTAGCTTACTAAAGGTCAGTTAACTTGGAGTACAGGAGGCAGGTGTCAGGTTACAGAGGGTCCTACAGAGTTTGCTAAGAGCTAGAGCTTCCAAGGTCCTGAAAGCAAATTTTAGGAGACCTGTTTTTATTCTAAGAGCACAGAGAAATCATTGGAGAGGTTAAGGAAAACTTTTGACTTGATCACATTTCAATTTTGATAGAACTCTCTATGGCAGTCATTGCAGAATTCACTGAAGTGAGCCAAACCTGATGTGGGCTAGAGCAAGTAGGAAGCAATCACAGATTCTTTCTGGCAATAAGCATGGAAGCCTGACAAGAAACGGAAGGATTCTATAGACAAGATAGTGAAGCCCTTCCAGCCTGCCTCTCTTTCTCCTTGTAACCTGCATTGCTGTTTCTGCTTTCCTCCTGGAAAGGCCAGGCTGAGTTCTAGCCTCATTTGTGACACACACGATTGCTAGCTGCTGTGCCCAGGCCTACAGTTTTTGCTTGTTTCTTTGAGTGGTCTTCTCCAGTAGAGTGCTCTGACAGTATTTGTTTGTCTGCTGTGTAGTTTTTGCTGGATTAATCTTTCTACCTGAGTGATCTCAGACATCTCTAACTTATATGTCCTTACAGTCACTTTGATTTTTCCTTTTCCCAAGCAGATTTCTCCACCTTTCTGTCCCATTTATCTCTTACTTTTGCATTCCTGTGTTTAGGTGTGCCACATAAATATTTTTTGAGTAAATGGTTGAATTCAAAATAAAATTACAGAAGTAAGTAATCTTAAACAAAGGATTCTTTTCTTATTACTAAGAACCTTTTACAAAGGAATTGTAGTTTTTCAAAGTTATTTTTAAAGTGGGTCACCCAGAGCTGGACATACATATTCTCTTATTGCTCACTACCAATTTCTTCTCTGCCACCTCCTTAAATGTGTTTTCTTTACTCCACAATTAGTTATTAGATTGTTATCCTTAATTGATTTTCCATTTTCAATAGACCAATCTGCCTTGATTGGGATGAGTTTCCTTTATCTCATGTAGTTCTCCAATTTATGCAGATGACTTTATTTTCTGCAGTAGGGATAACCTTTATATTCTATGCCTGCATGGTTTAAATAAATATTTTTATTGATAAATACATATTGTAGAATAAGCCAAAAGTAATTCATAACACTCTAAGTAATATGGATAGTTAGTATGAATAAAAGCAAAACAAAAAAACATGAGGTATATATAAGGTAGAGCAAATAAAATAATGAAGTTGTATTTCCTGTTTGTAAGCTACTTCCAAATGTTCCATGTATAAAACAATCACAACATCAGTAGAATTAGTATGCATATTTGTGAGTGCTTTCAGATGCAGGGAGCTTAAGTGCATGTTTTAGTATACATTTGGTATTGAAAGAATTGCATTAGGTAACATTAAATATAAAATATATTACTCTGAAGACAAATTTATACTATAAATCTAGAAGTTACATGCATACTCAAGTTACAGACTTTATTAAAATTTAAAAATTCTGGTAATACAGGTATAATATGATGAAATTCGTACTTTTGGATATAATCTTAGATGCCTGTAGAAGTAGATCAACATAGAATGGGCCCAACAGTAAGGGGAGAGTAGGTAGCTGGAGCAACAGAATTTATTGACTTTTAGCATGATGAGGTTAAATCTGGTTAAGCTTTAAGAGGAAATTGTATTACTCCCCCCTGAAAAGCTTAAGGGCAAACTACAGTCTTGAGTTGGCTTATTCACTTGATTGAAGTTAGGAAGCGCACCTTTCAGTTTTTTGTTTTGATGTGATTGTAAGTTTTACAGAAAGTTGGCAAAATGATGTAAAATGACCCTGTGCTCTTATTGCTTGCCCAGTGGGAGCTGCTTATGTAACTATATGGTAGACATCAAAATCAGAGCACTAATAACATGGTACAGTTTGTATAGTTGTATTTTCCTTGGAAGCTCCTTGCTCTTTTTTATATTTTCCTTAAACATTTCTTCTACACATATTAGAACCACACTAGATAATTATATATATATATATATATATATATATATATATATATATGTTTCAAACCTAAAGTGTATTTTAGAAAATTTGAGTGTCTCTTAGGTTTACTCATAATTTTGCTTCTTTTATTGTTCTCTATCTTGCTACATGTAATATATAGAAATTTTAGCCTCAATTAGCAGGAGAAATATATCTTCTCAGTTTTGGTGAGGAGTCAGAAGTTAGGGAGCTGTTTTTAGTGACTATATTTCTTTTCAGTGAAAGTGATGTTCAGTTAGTTTAACTTATATTTGTTTTATGAGTGTTTGCATTTCATTTCGTTTTTTGAATTTTAAAGCCTTGGTATACAGCTTAAATTTTTCAATTATACTAATTGCTATAATTCATTGAGCACTTGCTAGGTACTTGGCAAGATGTAACCAATCACTAATATTCATAAAAGTGTACATATTGTATTTGGTCTATTTGTGGATGAAAAATCTGAGGCTCAGGAACAAAATTAAGAAAGGTTTGTGTTATGGTATGAAGATTACATATATATATATATATATATATATATATATATTTCTAAAGTATTTGTACCTGCTGCTTTTATACAATTGTAGAAAGTTGAACAACTGCCTAAATGTGGGAGGAGGAAAAGAGAAATCAAGGGAAGACCTGGGAAGGGAGATATACTCTTTTACCTCACACCCACAATGACCACATCCTCTGACTAGGCTTTACTTCTCAATATTACACTCAGCTATAAATTCACTAGTGGGCTAGCCCACTGGTGAGTATCATGCTCCCATGGTGTGATCACCTCCCAAAATCTGTATCTATATGACCACTAAGGACCACCATCTAGATAAAATTCATAACAGTATTTTTATTCCTATATAGCTGTGCTTTTCTTTGTAAGAGTAAATTTCTGATAGTGGGAGTATCTAGGGTCAAAAGATGTGTATACTTAATTTTATGTGTATATTGCTAGATTTCATTCCCAAATGTTTACTGAAATTAATATTTCTGAAGTATCAGATGAAAGGACTCATTTTTCTTACCTGTTTTGTGGCACTACTCACCATCACTCTAATTTATGCTAACGTGATGGGTGAAAAATTGTTATCTCATTGATTTAAGTTGTGTTTAATGAATATTGTGAAGTTGAACATCTTTTCATATCTATTTCAGCTTTGTGTTCTGTGAATTTATTCTATACCACATAATATTTGTCCATTTTTTGCTGAGATTTTTTATGTTTATGAGAATGCTTTCTACATTAGGAGTACCTCTGATATTTGAGAAATATTTTTTTCTATCTGTAGCTTTTTTTAGCTACTTAGGATATTTGTTGACATAGAATAAATAAAAAGGTAGATAATCACAGTTTTATCCTTTTCAGTCATGGTTCCCATTTTGCTTTTATACCATTCTTCTGAGTTTTCTTGTGGTGAATGTTATCTTTTTCTATATGGAAATTTTAAATTCATCTCGAATTTACCTTTATATATGGTGAGATATAGAAGTCACATTTTGCCTTTTTTCTGCATACCTATTCATTTATTATGATAATGCTGTTTACTAAACATACCATCTTTCCCTATCTGAATTTAAATGCCATCAGTATCTAAACAGAGTATTTATATAACATTTGTTCCCCAGCTTAACCCATTTTTAGTAAGGTAATGACTTTTTAAAAGCAGGATTTAGTAAATTGGAAAGGTTATTTCTCTTTACTAAAAATGTCAAGTGCTACCTGATACTTTTTATTGTTGCTGACCAGAATTGCAAGCACAGGAAAGATTGTTACTGTGAACAAATCCAGTAATCAGAATATAACTTAACAATTTAAAAACTCTGCATAAACAGGGAGTATTAGGGTATGTATTCAGTTCTACAAAGGCAGTAACATACAAGCATCATGAAGAAAGACATTCATGAAATATAAGACAGCAATACTTTTTTTTTCCTGCTCAGACACATAAAAAATTAGGATCGATCAAAGGCTTCTTTCTTCCTTCACAGCAGAACTCACCAATTAAGGCTGTTGCATGGTAGTGAGAATACCTCAAAGCTCTATCCATAGAGCACTCTGAGGGCAAGCTGCCATCTTCATGGTATTATTTTAGGTCCTTTAAAAAAAGTATTCCTTGTATAGGAGAGATCAAATTCAAGTATATCTTACTTGCATTCATTATGGAAATAATTTCTTGGGCTTAGTAACATAGTCTCTGGTTGTCAGAAATCACCTTCTTGGGAAATATTAACTGGATTTATCTACTGTCAGAAGAGGCAAAATGTATATTAGTATGGTACCTGAGAACTTTCATCAGTTAAAATTTGAGAGGATTTGGTTACATATTACATCACAATAAATATCCATGCTTTTATGGGGGCCAGGGAGATGGCTCAGTAGAATAAGCACTTGCCTGGCAAGCTCAAGGGCCTGAGTTCAATCCCCAGTTCCAAAGAACTCTTTTCTGAACAGCTTGACTGTCAGTACTAAGAACATGAGCAAATACAGTATGCTCCATTGCTAGGATGATGTCCAGATTTCTGACTTAGAACAAGTGAGTATATAGGGATTTGGTTAATGAAAACCAGAGGAGGAATGAATTTGGGAATGGGAAAAGTTCTGTTCTGGAGTTACCCATGTTGAGTCCTTTATAGAGTTACTCACGTTGAAGCCTTTATGGACTTGTGTGTAGAAATGAAGATATCTTATTGGGGAGCTGAATTTATGTTATCTTAGCACATGAGAACATTGGAGATTCAGAAGTTATCAACATTAGGGGTGACTTTAAGTCATGAGAAATATTGCATGTTTGCATGGATAAATACAAAGTCTAAAGACAGAGACATTTATGGTGTAGGGAAAGGTTCTCAAGAAGGCAACTGAGAAGAGAAAGGATGAGGACTAAAAACAGAACAGGGTTTTGTAGACACCTAACAAAAAGGTGTCATAAGGGAAGCACTAGTGCTCATCGGATGTCACAGGGAGGTCATGGAAGCTTGTCCTCAAGTGTCTGCTAGATTTAGCAATAAAGAGGCTCTCAGTAATGTAGGGAAGGATACTGAGAGACACTACTGGATAGTCACTCTTATGGGATGGACAGAGAATGGGAGGGTGAGGTAGAGCCAGCAGTGTGCTGTAGATAATTCTGTGTTAGTAGGTGGGCCAAGTCCTGCAGGAGGATGTGAAGTGAGGCTGGGTGAGGAGAGTTTAAAATGAGTAAGGATTGTACAGGGTCCTGCCTAAAGAAGAGGAAGGATGAAAATGTCGAGGAGAAAAAGGAAGTAATTGAAGGAGCATGGAGCTCTAACAAAAAACCAGGGGCTCCTTTCCCATTGAGTCTGGAGAGGGAGGAAGAGGTTAGGATGTGAAGCATGGGCAAGTTTGGGCTGGGCAGAGTGAGTAGTCAGGGCAAGACCAAGGATAGCTGCAGGGCTTATTTGGGTTGTTTGTTTGTTTGTGTGGAGGGATGTCTTCTGAGAAAGGGGAGGGAAGAGATGGATAGCAGAAACTCTAGGGCAGTGGTAGGGAACTAGTGGCACATATATTACTGTGTTTTTCTTTTAAGACAAAAGATGTTAATTTGTGAATTGCTTTTTCTAAACTAAACCCTCAGTATTCAGATTTAATCGTGATGTTGGCACTTTGTGATAAATAATTGGGTTTTGGGTTGTAATTTGGGTACTTGGTTGCTAAAAGTTGCACTGTCACTAATCTTGGGGCAGGAAAAGATGCTGCCTCACAAGGATGTTTGCAGATGATGATAGTTGCCAGCCTTGTCAGCAACTCACCAGTCAAATCAGAATAAAGTAGATTGCGTTTTACTTCCATTATCTTTCGCTCCATGACATTTTTATGCTGAGAATTTATGTTTAACATAGGAGTGAGTAACTTACTGAAGTTTAAACTACAGTAAATATTTGGTTAACAACACACATATAAAATTAAATAGCTCTGTCAGCTACTGGGAATTTTGTTCTGCCTGGTCACTATCCATTTTGTTTCATTCAAAATGCTCACATTTTTTCCCCCTCAACTAACATAAACTTGCCAACTATGTATGGCCAAACCAGCATAGTAAAGGAGAGAATTAGAAGCACACCTGAAGGTATCGGTTTGGACAGTTGCCAAGAAAATAGGTTTCTCTGCTTACCTGTCATATTGATTATTTTGTATGCAGAAAAAATAATTTGTTGAAAACTACTGAAGTGCATAAACTTCTGTTTTAAAACCAACAACAGAAGAATAAACCTTTTATGGAGTTAGGTTTTGTAAATTTCTGAAGGATTAAACTTCTCTGATTAAAATAGCTAAGTAATTCCCATTTTTGTCTGTTAATGAGGCATGTGTTGCATTACTTTTCTCCATGAAAGAAGGAATTTCATCTAATCTCCTCTGAGTAAATGGTTGCTTCCTTAAGGACGAGGGATGATGGTAGTTGATGCTAGATTTGTAGCCTTTGCTAACCATTTGGTTTCTTTCTGTCACCCTTCAGGAGCAAGTGATTGATAATAGACGCTGATAAGTAATGAGTAATGTCCCTCATATTAGTAACAGGGATTTATTAATTTGTTTTTAAGTTATAAAGAAATTCCTACCATAAACATCTCTAGAATAAAGTTAGTCTTATTATATCAAAAAGGCAAGGAAGTAATGAATACAGTGATAGAGCTATTATAGCTAAAATACTACATTGGGGAAATTGTTAATTTAAAAGGTTTTTTTTTTGTAACTTTAGAAAATGGATACTGTAGCATTAAGTGGGCTGAATGTCTAAGTAATTCTGATATAAGTCATTACCTCTGTCCATGTTGATAGTATTGATTTGGTAGGTGAAGCTGCCTGTGTTGTGTGATTTGCAGTCAATGTGGATTGACACCCAGCACTTCAATTTCAGGCTGACATTAGGGCAACTCAGTAAAATGTGGTTTTGCCAACACATTTTGTTTTGGCAATATACTTGTAATCCAAAGCACTTGAATATTACAGTGAATTTCCCCATAAGAAATAATGGAAACTCAGATGATTCATTCCACAATCCCAAAATATTCATATACAATTATCACCATATTACAGTATAATACAAAATAATAAAGAAGATAGAAAATTTAAAGAAAAATAAACAAATAAACTTGCACTTAACCTTTAAAAACATGCATGGCTTGTGTGAGGGAGAGGGGAGAAGAGGATTCTTGTGTAGGATAATTTTCGCTATAACTAGTAGAATCATTTTTTTAGAAAATGTGTTTAGTAAGGGTCTACAGGGTCTCACTACACAATTTGAACTCTAGTGATCCTCCTGTTTTCAGCCTCCCAACTGCTGGGATTATAGGCAGATGCTACCATGCTCAGTCTCAATCTAGTGCACCCTGGGGGCTGGGCTGGCAGGGCACTGGGGATCAAACCCTGGTCCCTGGGTCTGCCTAAGCAAGTCCTTTAATCCCCTGAGCCATCTGGCAGCTCAGAATCATTCTTTTCTTTTCTTTTTTTCTTTTTTTTTTGACGCTATATCAAGTATTTGATTTCTACAATGATGTACTGCTTTCATAAAATAAAACCAAAATCAGAAATCATATTCAAAATGCATGTACAAAGCCATGTGAAAAAAACAAACTTGAGGTTGACATACAATTTCAACAAATAAAGTGTTTAATGAAAAACTGGTATACAATGGACTCATCTCTTAAAAAAAAGTCTTAATTGCAAGCTGAGGAGCTAAAGTATTTCCTTTCATTAGGTGTAGATTTTATAAAACATTCTTTATGGTGCTGCTGTAGTCAAACGACATCCAGGGCACAGTGAAACATAGATGAGCCCCACTCTTCAGTCATATTTGGAAAAGTGAATGTGCTTACCTGCTTGTTGAGTCTTTTTCAGTCTAATCTTTTCAGCTTTTTCCTTGCCTATCCTTTTCTCCTGCAACTGATTGAGCTTGGCTTGTCTATCTACCAGAATTTTCTGCTACTATCTCTGTTCATGATCACCAGAACACCTTGAATTTCCAGTTATACTTCTTTTTAATCTCAATGTGGACATTCATTAGTGCCTGAGCTGCCTCTGGAATTTTAAATCTAGCATGACTCCTTCTAGCACGTCAACATATACAACTTCTGAGATTGCTGCTAGTGTATCCCAGATTTGCTGCTGGCCAGGCAGAGGTTTTGAGCTGCTGATCTTTACAATGACTCCACTCACAAACTGTCCCTGGCGGGCACAGTACTTATATATACAACATTGCCATATTTACCAAATACTCTTTCTTTCAGTCCAGCTGTGATTAACATTTTCAGGAAGTAATTCCACATACAAAGTGCGCTCATCTTCATCCTTTGGTCTTTTACCTAGAGGCTTTTTTTTTT